>JAZDUH010000037.1:1877500-1897500 GCA_036419115.1 Scarus forsteni
CAACACACTTTTTCACTTTGTGTCAGTCCAGCTCAGATGAGCTCAGGACCAGAGAAGCTGGCAGCATTTCTGAGCAAGCCTTTTATAGCCAATCATGACACTCACCTGTTATAAACTAACCTGTTCAACTGTGTTGAATTTCCAAACAGGTGCTATTTGAGCTTGCCCCACATTTATCAGTCTTTTGTCTCATCTTTTTTAAAATATGTCGGAGGCATTAAATTCAGAATAAATAAGTACTTGCAAAAACAATTTAGTTTATATGTTTGGACATGCAATATTTACCTCCGCCAAGAAGGTTATGGTTTTGCTGGCGTCTGTTTGTTTGTTTCTCTGTTAGCAACATAACTCAAAAAGTTATGGACGGATTTTAATGAAATTTTGAGGAAATGTCCAGATTGGGACAAGGAACAAATGATCAGATTTTGGGAGTGATCCGGATTACCGTCTGGATCTGCCATGACGAAAAATGCAATTTTCGTGAATAACTATAGATATCATGATGAATTCAATTGCTAATGATATTTTTTCATTGTCAAGGAATCTAAATATTTTAATGAATAAAGGTAGGACTAATATTTATAGGGAAAATCACAATATGGGTGAGGACTGTGGTGCTGGCGGAGGTCTGTGCTCTCTGATGCTATTCTTGTATTTGTTGTCTATTTACTTGAATAGCAGTCAAAAAGGACTAGCAAATCATTGTATTCTTTTCTATGGACATTTTACACAGTAACATCACTAGAATTTAGATTTGTTGAATAGCTGGAGACCATGTTTGATTTGTCTGTGTGCGTCGCTTAAAATATCTGTAAACATGCTTATGACTTTACTGAAGTGAAAACCATCAGCTACGAGCTTGAACACAGTTATGAAGGAGAGATCAGACCTCAGAGCCCAGTAAAACTATTAACACCTCTGTGTAACGGTGATACACCAGAGGAGTTCTGGGCCAAGGCCTTTTCAACTCGGCTCTGACCCGGTATCTAAAGACTGCGCTTGTGTGTGTGTGAGCTAGATGTGGATGAGCGAAATCTGAGCAGCCATTGACTGGAGTCACATCTTCTCTGAATATTTATAGAACTGCTTAAGACATGACCTTTTCTTTGGCTCATACACATGCATGCACAAACCCACACATAAACTCAGAGCACAGCCGTTTAGGAAACAAGCAGCATTCTCCTCTGAGAGATGGTCCAAGGAGATTTTTTACCAAACAAACACTATGCTGGGGTCAAACAAACAGTACGTTTAGTTTTTATTTGTCTGAAATAATCACAAGCTGTATAAGCATGACATCATTTCTTCAGAAACTGACAAAGGTGCCATACTCAACAAATGTGAATAGAAAAATAAGAAACAGGAAATAAAGCATTAACAAAAAGAAAACAAAAACACATAAAAACAGCAAATTGCAATACACAACAAGAAAAAGATCAACAAATTACAAAGCACAACATGCTTTCTTATTTGTTGTTGTGTGTCAAATGTGTAGCATTTTTTAATCTGTTTTTATTTTTTAGCATTTTGTTTGTGTTTTCTTTTATTAACCGTGCTTTCTGATTTTTTGGCATTTCATCTGTTTTTCATAGTCTGTTCTCATGCTTTTATTTTTTTTTTCCTTTGAACAATTCAATGTTTACATTTCTTCTTGTGTGACATGCTCTGTAATTTTAGCTTGTAAATGTGTTTTTTAACTTTAAACTTAAGTCCTGTTTTAATACTGTTGTGCTTTTAATTTTTTAAATGTTTTTGTTCTTATTGTGAATTTGGATTTGATGTTGTGTTTAGACATTGTTGTACTGTTTCCACATCTGTTGTTTTTTAAAAATTTTTATAAGTTATGTAAGTCTTTCAAAATATGATGTTGTGCCTTATTCATTGTTGTTTTCAATTTTCGTTATGTTTTATTATTTTTTTCTTTGTTGTTATGTTTGTCATCTTTTCCCTTTGTATTAGTTTTATTTTGTTACCAATCTATGGTTCCTTTGCTGCTATTTTATTTGTTTTTAGAATTAAGTAAAAGTTGGGATCTGGTTTTCTTTTTGTTATTGTTCTTTAAACAAAATTTTGTTTTTCTATTTTGTTTTGGTTCTATGTTTGATAACATTGCTGCACTGTGTTGTTATTTTTTGTCGTATATTCTTATTGTTAACCTGTTTTTATACATTTGTAGTGCTTTTGTTTTGTTGTTGTGACCTTCAGTTGCAGTAATGTTTTGTTGTTTCTTACATATATTGTTGTGATTTAGCATTTGTTATTTTTATTTTCATTTTTTAAATGTACTGTTGTACTTTCTTTAGTTCTAATTTGTCCTATTAGCTGTTGGTTTTTAAATCTGCTTTTGTGCTTTGCACTCTTGTGCCCTCTCATATGGCATTAATGGGACTTACATGCACAAATGTTAATATTTTTCTCTTCAACTTAAATGGCTACCCTTTAAGGTTAAAATATTGACATATGGATGTGCAAAAACTGTAGTTCTTCAAGTGTTCATTTGCGGTGAGCTGGAAGGGCTGATAAATATCCATTTGATGATTATGTTCTACCCAATTATTTTTTACCATTCCAGTTGTACATTAACAATCTACTTTCTATCAGTCCATCTATATGTCTATATTAGGGCCCGACCAATACATCGGTCGGCCAATTTAATCGGCTGATTATAGCTCTTTTCAAAGTATTCAACATGTGCAAGAGTTTTTCCAATGTAATGCCGATAAATTCTTAATTTATCATAAAACAGTAAACGCTGTTCGGTGTCCAAGCCGTGTAGAATGATGACGTGGAAGATGGCAACGCACCTTGGTGGTGGTTCTTCTTACCTCTCTGCTGATGCTGTGCGTATGGGTGACTCGCCTACACCATAGACATTGTACGTACACAATGTCTATGGCCTTCACTTGCATGGAGTTGCTCTTTTAAGCCCAAAGGGTCCGACATGACGAGCACCTTCCCGCAGTGTACAATGTCACACTGCTGGTGGACACAGAGACAGACCGGCACTGCCGAACAGTTTTCCTGATCGTCGCCGCCTCTATGGTTGTCAGTGCTGATGAACTGGACCTTCTGATGGGAGGGGATCAGTTTATCCGTGACTGTTTTATTGTGATTATGATGGACATCTGGCTTTATCCACTTGTTCCAGACACGGCAGCTAAGCTAACTAGCTAGCGAGCTAACTATGCTAGCGTTAGCACAGCTCCTCGGAGCCCTATCAGCAGACTCATCCAGGAGAGACTTCATCATAGCTGGGGACTTTAATCAGCCAAAGACGTTTTTGCAATATGTGCAGTGTCCCACGAAATATTTTGATTTCCTCATGCACATTACCCCATTTTTACAAAAAAAAGTGGTTCTACCTGAACTAACCTGCTTCTGATAAACTAATGAGGACTGAAAGGCAGGTGTGACAAAGAGTTCATAAGCAATCTATATATTTACATTTTTAAAAAGGTAATATGTTTTACTTTGCAGGAATTTGCCTCAGTTCAACACATTCTTTTATATACTTGAAAGCTGCAGAGAAGGAAAAGAAAAGATGCCTATGAAAAGAATGTTACCTTAAGTGTTTTTGTTCCTGTGCTGTTTACAGCTTTTTAAAAAGTTGTTTCATCTTTACTACAATCTTCTTCTAATTTTCATCAACAAGATGTACAAGATACAGAATGACTCTTTTTTTTTAAGGTGATATAATTAATTTCCCAGAAGTTTAATGCATTTTTGTATGTTTTTGTACTCCAAATTTCCTAATTTGTGTAAAGTTTAACAAATACTAAACGACAAAGTACAATGTATATACATATATATAGAAAAAATATTTTTTTTTTTCAATTAATCAGCCGATCAATTGGTAATCAGTATTTTTCTGACAAATATTGGTATCAGCCTCAACAGTCAACACTACTCTGCTGCCTGAAAAGCGAGGACAGGTGATTAAACTCTAGAGGACTGTCCCATGGGAGGACTGCATGAGGAAAGCCAACTAGAAGAACAGAGGCCGGTGTAAGGGGAGTTTGTGGGTAAGATGCCCAGTTGGCTGCAGATTGTTGGCAGCTTCATGTTTCTGCAGAGGCATCAAAGACCATCAAAAGTATGTGTGTGTGTGTGGGTCAGTGTGATATGTGTGTTGGGAAAGACTGTAAGTGACATCATAATACTCAGAGATATTTGTTCCTTGCTGAAAACACTGCATTTCTTGTTCAGCATTCGACTTTCCCACTGTGTGATCGCCAAGGATGGATGTTTTCATTCTTCAGCTCTTTACTACTGTGAAGATTCCTGTACTGTGACCTCACTCGGTTTACGGTGACATTTTCTACTTCACAGCCATAAACTGGAGAGTGGCTCATACAGTTGTGCCTCATTCACATAAGCAAGGAAACCATCTCAGATAAGACCAGTTAGATACAGTTCATGCCTTTCATTTCTACAACAGACAGTAAATGTAATTATCTAAAACCTGTCTTGTTTTGAGTAGTATCTATTCTATTTGTTCGGTCTATCGGGGTAAACCTGTAAGACTGACTGGGCATGTATAATACAGTGATCATGTTATCGGATGTCATTTTAGCATTTTTTTCCACTGAAAATCATCTACTTCCTCCTAAGGGGAGGTTCATGCTGTTAGGGACTGAACTTAAATACTGCTGTATTCTGATGAGCTACAAAAAATACAAGGTCACCAGTGGATTAATAGATATATTTTTTATAGAATATAGCAAGCTTGTTTAAAAAGTCTCTGTAACATCTGTGGTAGGGCAAGTGTCAGGAGAAGATATACTAGCTGCATGCTAGCTCACTCAGTGGCAGTTGAGGGGCATGATATTTACCTTAACGTGTTTTGAACGTGTTTTGAATTTCGTCCCTGCCTTTGGCACACTTTACAAATACAAAGGGTGGCAGAATGCAGACAGTAGATACCAGACAGCAACCACTGGGATTGTCGATGGAGGCTCATGAGGGCATGCCAATACCTGCAAGTTACACTTGAGGCTGGCTGTAGACCACTTAAATGATTTGCATTGAAAATATTATTTCTACTGCCTACTAGAAAATCTTTATAGCCTGCTTCAGTCTAAATATGTAAAACATCTTTGTGCTCTCACCGTGAGAGTGTAGTTTTTTTTAATATTCCAACAGTTTCTTTTATTTAGGATTTATTGAGGATTCCCAGTTTTGGTCAGCTAGTGGCTATTGGTCAGACAGCCTTGAATCTCACCTCAACCCAGCCTCACTCTCTGTGAGAAGACTGAGATCAAGTCCAAGTTCAAAATGGTATTGTTTCCATTGGATTGGATGAGATATTATTTATACAAACTTGCACTGACTCATAATATATTGCAACACATGTTAGAGGGGGTATTTTGATTTATTTTTAAGTAAGGTGTACCCCTGAGATTTTGGCTTGGTATTTAGTGTACCTTGAGGAAAAATGTCTAAAAACCACCATCTTAAAGTATTTTGTGAATATATTTTTGTTATCATTTTGTGTAAGCATTGTTTAGAAACAAATGTTGAAATGGACAACAGCTAATGGATATACTACAAAATAAGAGATGAGAATACGAGTAAAAAACTAGAAAAGCACTCAGAGAGTGCAGACCTCCGCCAGCACCACAGTCCTCTTCCATATTGTGATTTTCACCATAAATATTAGTCCTACCTTTATTTAATCTAAATATTTAGATTCTTTGACCATGAAAACATACCATTAGCAACTGGATTCATAATGACATATATTTTAGAGTAGTAGTAATTCACAAAAATCACATTTTTCATCATGGCAGATCCAGACGGTGATCTGGATCAACACCAAAATTTAATCACTTCTTCTTTTTCCCATGTTGTACATTTCCTGAAAATTAAATGAAAATCCATCCATAACATTTGAGTTTTTTTTTTTTTCAAACGACAACCGATCAATTGGTAATCAGTATTTTTTTCTGTGTTTGTAAATGCATGAATAACTGTCAAAATTGATTTTTTTCATGAACAGCTGTGTGAAATTCCTGCATTCAGAGGTATATCTCTTGTGTATCAAGAGCAACGAGAACAGAGGTTTTAATTTGAAAAGAACAGATGTCTTTCTGCATGTATGCCTGTGCTGAGGACCTGTTGATGTCGGGAACTCCAAGAACTGAAACTGAGAAAGGATGTGAAGAAAAATGGCTGACATGCTGTGCAAGCTGTTGATAATTGACACCAGAACCTCCCTACAGCAACTTCTGCTTAAATATATCCTTACACTCAGACGTGTTGAGGGTTTTAAGGAGGGTCGGGCTGCCCAAAGACTAATTTGAAAACGATGTATAACACAAACTGAACTGATTCTGTTGACACAATTTGTTGTTTTCATCCCTTTCTTTATTAGACCTACGATCACGGCTCTGAGTCGGAGCTTGTAAGAGCTGGACTCGTAAATAAAGGTGTGTCTGTGTATGTGTGAATGTGCGTGTATTTGTGTGTGTGTGTGTAATAAGAGACACCTGAGACAGTTAGAAGGTCATTTCAGAAGTCTGGTCGCGTAGCTTTGATCATTTTCTTGACGCCTCAGAAATAGACCACAGGAGTGGGTTGGGCACAAAGCCTCTCTCTTAAGGGGATAGTTCTTGTTTTTATTAGAGTGGGGGTTGCTTGGGGCCTATGGCACTGGTATAATACAGTGATCATGTTATCGGATGTCATTTTAGCATTTTTTCCACTGAGGAGAGACAGTCAGGTATTGAAGCCAGTGGATATGTAGCAGTCAATAATGCCACAGAAAGCTTTGACGGTAACCCATTTTTAGCGTAAAACTACACATAAAACAACACTGGCTTGACTAGATGCTACAATAAGATTCTTGACAGTATTTCACTTTTCCTCAACAAAGGCCCAGTGTTTGAAACGTGTGTGTTGCTGCGGGGTTATGTATCCCTCTGTCATCAGCTGATCAGCTTATCACAACTAAAAATGAGCGATTTTGAAACAAGAGATAAAGACATTGGGGCAGAAAAGGATACCATTGTGAAGCAGAGTATACAAAGGAAAAATATTTGCAGATTGGGTGATGGGTACACAGGGGGTTGGAAAAGACCGTGGAGAAGGACAGATCACGAGTTACCTGGTGGTGCAAATGGATGAATTGTGAATATATGCTCACAAACCCAGATGCTGTTGTGATGGTGTAAGCTACACGATTAAGCAGAGCTCTTTAATCCCAGTAAGCCTTCAAACTGTTATCACGCGTCATAGACCTGATGGATAAAATGGGCACTGCAATCACGATGTTCTGTCATTACAAATAGGAAAACCATGTTTTCCATATTAAAAAGACAGTCCAAAGTTTGCAACGGATCATGCCATGCAACAGAGTGCAGTGAAATTAAAATACAAACCTCTTTTTACTTTTTTATAAACCTGGGACAAAAACAGGAGCAATCCATCTTTGCATTATCCTCAGAGTTAGGTTTGCGCTCCAGTGACTGCTACCGAACCCCACTACAGCACTCTGACCTGAACATCTTATGTAAAGAGTTGCTGTCAAAAAATACATAGCCCATATATTGCATCACAGAATAGCTCCAAACTCAGGAGCTTTGATGAGGCTTTTCCCTCCAGGAACAAAGATGGGTGGGTGCTTAAGTGGCAATCACATCTACAATCATATATGCTTAAGCAACCCACCTCAGGAAATTTGAACTGTCCCTTTAATGTGTATGTGTGTTTGTGTGTGGTCCAAGTGTGTGTCCAAGGGTGACTGAGCCAGAATGCTTGTCATGCACACTGACAGGGAATCCACAACTGTTTAAAGTGCACAGTCCTGTGTTTGCATGGCTACGCGAAGCCTTGGCACCCATAGATTTGTGTGTAGGTCTTGTACTTGTAGTGTGGATGCATTCATGTGCAAATGCATGCAGGCACACTTGTATTAGAGCAGTGGTTCTAAAATCAGTTTTCTTGGCATTTAATATTGTCAAAAAGGGCACAGGAGGAAAAGAACAAGTCACTTTTAACTAAACTCTTAGTTCATGTAGAAATAGGCTATGCCTCTTTATAGAAAACCTCTTAAAATAGTCAGTTTCTTATATTATTTATTAGCTATTCAGTTCCCACATAAATGCGTAACAGGCAGATGCCATGACTGTTTTGAAAGTCTGCTCCACAGCCTGAAAACCCCTCCTCCCACCTCCCACCTCCCACCAGGCATTGTTTGGGCAGCCAATCAGTGCAGAGTCCATGATTAAAGCCTCCTGTAGCCTCCCTGTCCCTTCAAATGAGTGTTTCCAAAGGGAAGGGGAAAAGAGCTGTATCTGGTCCTCTTCAGAGCTGAAATTTTTCATTTTAATTTTTAAGTCAAATCCTTGCTTAAAGGACACCTGAAACATTATGTAAACAGTAAAACATACAGGGACGTGGGACCTTTTTTCAAAGAGCAAAACGGCTCAAATTTTGATGATAAAGAGACTAATTGCGGTAAAGCTCTTAAAAATGCTCTTTTTTGTCACGTCACATTATTTTACATCATTAAAGCAGATCATTTTACCTGACCAATCATAGGTAGTAGATTAGTACTACAATAGTAGTAGAACATGTTGCAAAAATTAAATTCAAAATGAGTACATTTATGCAAAAGAACATTAAAGTCGGTTGGCTTCAACACCAAATATCTTGTCTTTGTATTCAGTTTAATGTAGGTTGAAAAGGATATGCAAATAGCTGTTTCCTGTTTTTTTTTTAATGTTTTACATTACATTTCAACTTCATTGGAATTGGTCTTGTAAATAATTTTATGGGTGGCTCAACCAATAATGCACTGCCTCACAGCAAGAAGGTTAATGACTCAATCCATGTGTCAGTCAGGGCTTTCTGTGGAGTTCTGAAGAGCTTGAATATTCTCTCCTTGCATGTGTGGGTTCTCTCTTGGCTCTCTGGCTTCCTTCCAGAGACCAAAAACATGCTCATAGGTCAATTACTAACTCCAAATAATCCTTAACTATGAGTGTGAATGGTTGTCTGTTTCTTTATGTGGCCCTTCGATCAGCCAGCAACCACGTTAGACTGGGCAAACCTTTCGCCCAATATCAGCTGGGATCCAGCCATCTATGACCCCAAATAAAATTAGCAGTATAGAGAGTGGACACATGGGATGTAATCTGATATAAAAAAATTTCATTTTACTATTAACAACTACTTTCATCATTAATAGATGAAAAGCACAAGTGCATATATGCTGTAAATCAGCCAATCGCCACCTGTCTGAGAACAGCTTTACAAGAATAATTTTCAGAACAGAGATGCACTCTTCTGTGTTCCTTGTTGGGCAAGGATTCTTGCATGCACAGTTAGAAAAAGGACTGAAAGTGTTTAGTTCATCTATAAAACAGCTCACAAGATGGGAACAACTTACCACGCAGAGCACCAAGTTAGAGGAAACCACCCAGCAGGCAAGACTTCCTTTGAAACGTTGGTATTTTCCATTAGGCAAAGGCTATATTATGTGACCAGTTATCTAAGAACAGGGATCAAGACCTACTTTTTGCTTCTTCTTAAAATAAGAGGTTTATTTGAACATGCCAGATAATAATATACATAATCTTACTGAGATTTCTTTTACTGTCATCCCAAGAGTAACAAATGAGATTGTCAAGCACTTAAAAACAGGGTTTGTGTGATTTATTTCTTCTAATTACCTGCTGAAAAAGAGAGCGAGTGAGAGACCAGGACCACAGCAACCACCCAATACAACCAAATTAGGCTAGCACCCCTAAAATTAGACCAAATCAAGTGATTAGCCAAGGGAAACATTATGTGAATACTGGAAAGATGAAACCCATAAACAAAGTAAATTAAAATGTGAGGAGAAAACTCATGGGGGTGAGTGCTGCACTGCATCAAGGAGCGTAATGACAAAATGAAGAATCTGGTGCTCTTCAATAGAAAAGTCCTGGGAAGGTTTAAGCAATGTAAGTCACCAGTTTCATCATGATAGCATAGATATCAATATTGAAATCGATTTCCTGGACAACAACAAGATTACCGTTGATAGTAGACGATAGGATATGAAAAAGTTGCTTTGAAGATAAAAAAAACATTCTTTGCAGAAAAGATCGAGGTAAATTGGAAAAAAAATCCATCAATCATAAGAGAAAAACTGTTTTTTTTAGACTATTGCAAGAATAGTTTACATTTTGCACATTATAATGTACTTGTGATGTGTACATGGTGTTATAGGGATAAACTAAACTGTAATATGTCATGGCTAATTTTGACCTCTGCTAAGGAGGTTATGTTTTTGCCTTCCTTCCTCTGTTTGTTACTTTGCAAGATCACTCAAAAGCTACTGGATGGACTTTGCTGAAATTTTCAGTAGATGTCTGTAACAGCCAAACTTAAAAATTACTTAATTTTGGTGATGATCCAGATATCTATCATTAGTAAATTACTATTTTCACTAACTAATTGTCAAAATAAGAATGGTACCAATAGGATTTAAAGTGGTGGGGGTGGGTTTCAGGATCATTTAAACATATTATGAGGGTTACTTCAAAATGGAACGATTGCTTGTTGGCGTAATAGCAATATTTTAGGGATCCTGGTGTAGGTTTGTGCTCTTGAGTGCTGTCTAGTTTTTCATGTCATAATCACAATGGAAACTAGAAAAGCACTCGGAGAGCGCAGACCTCTGCCAGTGCCACAGTCCTCCCCATATTGGGATTTTCATCATAAATATTTGTCCTATCTTTATTTCATCAAATATTTAGATTCCTTGGCCGTGGAAAAGTGACATTTGCGATTGGATTCATAGTGAAATCTATTTTAGTTCTGTAGTTATTCACGAAAATTGATTTTTTTGTCATGGCGGATCCAGACGGTGATCTGAATCACTCCCAAAATCTAATCATTTGTTCCTTGTCCCAATCCAGACATTTCCTGAAAATTTCATTGAAGTCCATCCATAACTTTTTGAGTTATCTTGCTAACAGAGAAACTAACTAATAAACTAACTAAGAGACACCGGCAATAATATAACCTCCTGGTGAAGGTAATGACTGGAGGCCTGCACTGACCCACCAAGATGGCTGGACTGCACACATTTTTGGAGGCCAAGTTCACATAGCCTTTTGTTCATATGAAGATTTCAAAAGCAGTAACTCAAGAAAACTTTTTATTTTGTTTATCACACTCTACACTATTTCCATTACAGTTCAGTCATGAACTGATGAGATTTTAGGGCTCACATTTTCTGAATGAGTACACTTATTTCCATAAGAAGGTTGCAGTAAAATAATTTAGATTTAGATTAGCTGTACCTCCTCCAGTACAAGTAATTATTGGCTTCAGAAATAAATACTTGCAAAGTAGCTTCCCCAATACATGCAACAAGTCATGAGGTTGTATATCAGCTCTGAGACGGCAATGGGGAAGAGATGAACAAGTTCACATCAGATGGATGTTCCCTTTGTGGGTCGTTTTGCAAAGGCTGTCAACCAAACATGGTGTATGTTGAAGCCAACGTTCACTTGATGGGAAACTTGGTTTTCTTTGGAGCGATTACACAGAAAAGTCAATGCTTGTTTGAATAAATGGCTGGAAAAATATTTTTTTTGTTTGAATCTTTGCACAGAGTCCATGTTTGGTTGTATTTCAAAACTCTCACAGGCCTGCAGGCTCCATCAATCCATTATTAAGGTATTGCAGCATCTAATCTACCCTCGCACAGAGCAGCACAGAGCACCAGGAGGGATACAAGCATATTTGAGTAGAGTTCAACAGTTCCTCCAACAGCTCCATTGAGACAAATCTCTGGAAGCAGAAAAGAGATTGTTAAAAGGACGTCACCATGGGACATGGTCGGATTCACCTTCCTGTTTCACAACTCAGAAAAAGCTGAGAGATGTACAATCAGACAAATGCACCCAAACATGCAGGCATTCACTCAGACGCTGGAGGAAGAAAGAAATATCTGAGCTGAGTTCATGAAGTCACTGACAAAATGAAGAATCTGGTGCTCTTCAATAGAAAAAGTCCTGAGGATGGGGAGGAAGATTGCGATCGAAACAGAGAATTTATAACGAGAGAGTAGGGAATATCTACAATTTGTGTCTACCCCTAATCGGATTTTTCTGCTGGTCTTGTGATAGTAGATGATAGGATATTCCAAAAAATGATCATAAGAAATAGACATAAATATCAACATGACTTATTTAGTGAGCTACATTGACATAGATCTGGCAACATGCTGCCCTGCTATAAAGATGACATCATGACATATATTGAAAGATTATAGGCAAGTGATCCCCAACCTATTTCACACCATGGACAGGTTTCATTCTACTGGTACCCTTACCAGCAGCTCTGTGTTTCAGTCCAACCAGTAACTGTGTCACCTGATGACCTTCATCAATGTGGAAAGATGTGTTTGTGTAGTTGTAGTTTTACAATTGATATATACACAGATCAGGCATAACATTGTGGTCAATGATGGGTGAAGTGAAAACAACAGTCATCTATTCATTGTGGCACCATCATTGGTGGGATAAATTTAACCAGGCACTCCAGATGGACTGTTCAATATATTTCACTAGTCCACTTGGGAAGGAGCCCATAGAAAGTGTTTGGAGAGACGCAGAGCCATTCAGAGGCATATCTGGCAGGTGATTGGATGACATTTATGATGGGTCAATAAGATAAAGTCGTAGGCTTTTCCTTTAATAAAGACATGAAGTGATAATCTGATAAAGGTGCTACCGAAGCAGTTAGCATCTATGCTAATCTCTGTACGTGCTGTCACTTCCTGCTGTTGTCTCGTAGCGTGTTTCTTTTTCTGCTTTGAAGGACACTGATTGGGTTGTGCTGCTTTGGGCTGCACAAAGTCATTGTAGATTGGATTTTCGCAAGATGGATCTGCCTGATTACAGACATTGAATCAGGCAGGTCCAGCTACTGTACAAGATTAGGATAAATTATGCATCTTCAAAGTTGATGTGTAAGCAGAAGAGAAAATGGGCAAGTGTAACAATTCTAGTTTGACAAGGGCCAAATTATGATGGCTCAATGATTGAGTCAGAGTATCCCCAAAACTGCAGCTCTTGTGGGGTGCCCCCAGTCTGCATTGGTCTGGCTCAATCTAAAGTGGTCTAAGGATGAAACAGTGGTGAACCAATGTTCTGTCATTTTCCGCTACCCATCAAAAAGTGCTACAGTATATTGTGGTTCTGTGCATGCACCGTATGTCATCACTCTCATTCTTGGTTAGGGTCATATATAAAAGGGTGTGACTGGCGAGCTAATGCTGATGGAAAACTTATGTAGAAATTTCAACCATCACTGAGTGAATGTGAGAGTGATTGGCTGGATATGGCCATAATGTAAGCACTTTGAGTAGTCAGAAAGAAAAATGCTATTTATGCTCAAGACCATTTACCATTTACCTCCAAATAGTTGTAAAAAAAAGACCAAATTCCTAAACTAATAAAACAGATCTGCTAAAACCCCTAATAATTAGCAATAAATTGTGTGTGCAAAAAAAAAAAAAGGCAAATGTCATTAATAGGGCATGTTGCGAGTGTTCTATGACTGCATGCACAGTTGACAACAGGCGCAAAGGTGGTGCGGACCACCCTATTGAAAGGGGGATCGTGCGTGTGCTGGCTGTCACCATGGAGAGTTTGGCAGAGCACAGTGGCCACAAACACAATATATAGTTTGAAACCGTGGGGTTTGAGTCAAATAAACACACTGGTGAACTCCAGCAGATGTATCTCTGTGTTGCCAAAAGCAACACGATTTGGAAGGCCGTCTGTGAAAAGCAAACAAGTTAAAACTGGCATTGCTGGATAGACATATTTCGGACCACAGCTTCAGCGACTCTTTTTTGCTGTCTGTCATTTTGATGGACAAGGTTGTCACTTTTCCCTCATGCCAGATTTTTATTTGCCATTTTAAAGTTTACCTTTTCAAAATTCATATTAAACATAATCTAAATGACAGTATTCACATAGTTACACAGCTTCATCACCAATAGCCTCTCATGTGAAGAATAGTCTTACAGTTACGCACACACAGACTAAGTGTTTATCTTTTATGTCCTTAAACTGAAAATTTGCACAATCCAATTATCTGTGCAAAGAAAATAATAACATAATTAGGCAAATAGCATTTAAAACCTCTAACTGAATACATGATTTACTGTGACTGCAAGCACATGCTAAAGTGGGAGAAAAATCTGCAGCCACAGTGCCCTGTGACTGACCTGTCAGTGCATGGAGAGTGTGATGCAGTCAGCTCTGAGTGAAAAACAGTAATTCTGGCTATGAAAAGGATCTTTTCACATAGGTTAAATGATGCATTAAGAATGCAAAACAGAGAGGGTTTATTTTATGCGTGTGTCTGTATGAGTGTGATGCAGTGGTGATTGCTCTAAGACTGCAAGGGAAGCTCAGCTTCCCCTAAAATGTCCCCAAAAAAATTGGAGATATGTGCTGCTGTGTGTACATTTCATTGACTAGATATGCGCTAGAATACCTTCATCTCATTTTTTTGTTCATTTGTTCAGAATCAGCTACTTATCACAGGTAACTGGCGCGACTTCCTTCTCATTCATCCCCACAGCATCTGTGTTTCAGTCCAACCAGTAACTGTGTCACCTGGTAGTACTTCATCAATGTGGAAAGATAATGTTTGTAGTTGTACTGTTGAAACTGGACGGTCATGGGGTAAACGGGCTTTGTCCCGCCTCTTCGACGCCAGCGCTCTGGGGTTCTATGACGAGTGGGCAGGGCGAGCATGTTATGATGATTGGATGATCTGTCTGAGGCTGAATCCCTTTTTGATTGACACTGAAATGAGCCAATCGGCAATCTTGAAGTATAACCCTCCACCGGAGCATCTTCTAAGTTTTACATTTAGTTGTTCTGGAGAGGAGCTTCTCCTGTTTAAAGCAGCTCAAGTCTTACACCTGCAACACAATGGACCAAGGCCGTTTAAGCAGTCTAGTTCTGCTGGCCATTGAGAGAATACTGGTAAAATCCCTGGAAAAGACACCTGGTTAGTACAACAGGGTCACAGATCATTTTCTTGAAAATCATGCCTCAGCTGCCCTAAAGAAACAGCCAAGGTAATTACCAAAATATTTTTTAAGCTACTTTAAGAAAGCGGAGAGTAGAATTTACATTTAAATAAATAAACAAATTTATTATGTAGGCCGGAAAAAAATGAGCTTCCCCTCCTTGACTGAACAGCAGCCGCCATGGTGTGATGGCACAATGATTCTCATTTTTCTAGTCCATCATAAAGACAGATGGCCTCCAAATCTTTCTGTCATTCATCAAAAAAAATTGGTAAATGATGCAAAATATTCAGGTAATGCTGTTTATTACAGTCAAAATATGTTGATACCGATAGAGAAGATTATCTCTCTCCGTCCTCAGCCCTCTGTGTGTAACATTGTGCCAGTTTGCAAGCTTAATATAGATTGAGAAACACCACCTGCTATCAGTTTCAAGTTTGATAAATCACATTGAGGGTGCTAAATGGTCGCATTTGCATCTCCTCCTCCCAGTATTTTTTCACATTCTGATTATCTGCATGTAGCTACTCTAAATATTCATAAAGGCAAACATGCTACATGGGTTGCATTTGCTATTGCAAGCTTTTGAATGTTGCATCAAAAGTTTGCAGCACTGTATAAAAGTTATCTAAAACTTGATCCAGTTTTTTTAGAGCAAATGTTCAGCGTGATGATGGCTTTTGGGCCGACACTATGTAAAGGCTGTTTGCATATAAGTTAAAGCAAAACAAAAGCTAGCATTATTAAGAGATGCAAAGAGGAAACAACGGCCTGCTAATACTGCAGACTGGCTCACATTAAGTGCTCTTCCTTTTCTCTTCTGCAGGAAAGTGACAGTATAGGTCTCACTTGTCCAAAATTCAACGAGTTTGGAGGTAACAACAGAGGGACATTTGCTCCTACTAAAAAGCGAAACAGACTTTGTGCAGCAGAAGACTTTTAAGCTTTTAAAAACTATACTTACATATTCTTTTTTCACTGTGTTTGACTGTATTCTCTTGCCTTTCCTCAGCTTAACCTCTTTGTTTTCATTCTTTTCCTGTTAGAGGAGATTGGGGAAATGAAAAATTTGAACTGCATACCTTTCCACCAAATCAAATGTTGAGTGACAACAAGGCTAACGTCTCTGATGGCCGTTGCTGGCTCCAAATACAGACAGCCCACTGCTGGGTTGGTGTGAATAACAGTAATATGACAGAGCCTTAATAATTCTGGATTTTTGTCAGCACGAGGCTTTAAAAAAATCCAATCACTCAGTTTGATCAATCCAAATCTTACTGTTTTAAGATTTTTTTCACAGTTTGGTTTTCTAAACTTGACTATTAAAAGATGACTTGTAAGCTCGTGAGACTGACTATTAATATCTTAGTAAGGTGTTGAGCTAGGCCTCTGGCCATATACAACAGTCAGATCTTTATGCGGGCCTATGCTACTCTGAGATGCTAGAATCATTCACTTAGGAGCAAGATAGTGCTTTTGCCTTTCAGCTATTTGTATGCCTCGGTGAGAGAGACTCACAGCCCCAATCTCTTTTTTAAATCCCACATAGGATCATATACTTGAAGCAAATCAGTAATCAAGTTGCCTTTCTTGCACTACTTCTTCTAAATTGATACATTTTGCTGCTGATGTCATTGTTCTTGCCAATCTTTGCAGTGCTACTTGTGTCAGAGTTTTTAACCTAGTTTTAATTGACCCACTACCCATGGAGACTTTTCTCATAACAACTGTGTTATGTTAGGTTTGACAAAGTTTACACACAAAAGTATTTTCAAAGAATTGGCTTAAACTGTGACCTTACCAGTGCTATTATGCAGAAATAGCGATGGACCAATAAATACTCATCAAAAATGCTAAGAAATGCAATTTCACATATTTTTTCCTCTCCTTTAATAATACCAATCGATATTGTATTCTTTTTTGATGAAAAACCTGATCAGTCAACTTTACAACAAGGTACAACTCATAAGGACTATGCATTTGTAAAATTAGCAGCACAGCTTAATATGTGGGAAGTGCCCCCCAAATTGAGCCAATATTCCCTCCTGCCCCCGAAAAAAGCCTCAATGAAGCAAGTCTCCTTAAACATGGTCCTAAGTTTGGAAACGGCACCATGACTGACCACAAAAATACTGTTACATAGTTCTGTGTGGCCTGACGGCTTGACATTTCACTCCATGGTGGAAAAGTTGGCCAAAAAGTCAGTGTGTGAATGCAGACACATTGTTTGTACCGAGATGCATAAGGAGGAAGGCGTAGTTCATTTGGATGGGTGTCAAAACTATTAACACAAATGTTGTAGTGTAACTGAATCATATTGTGATCTTGGTTGCACTCATAAAAAAATGGTTCAGGTTCATTATTTTACAAGAGAAATTCAATGTGTACAAGAAGACTAACTAAATGTAAAGCCCCAGTCACACATTCCTGTTTCTCATGGCTATTGTGCATGATTGTCATAATCCTGATAAAATGTGCTTTGGTCATGGTGCATGCACTACCTGGTCTGGATCAGCCTTGTATAGTTGTGGATGAATGGCAGAGAACGTGGAAGGGTCCCGACAGTTTTGAACTGTTCAAAACTGTCGTGGAGAATCGCCGCTCTCAGTATAGTGGGATGCAGTCCTAATGCTAACTGTATTAGCGTGGCATGTGCGGAGCTCAGTTGGGTTAATCGTGGCTCAATCCTGAAAGCTTTATGAGGACGACTGACAAGGATGTATCCGTTTGTGCCCCGACTGTGTCCCGTTCAAGACAGCGCAAGCAACGGGGCTCAGTCGGGGCTTACTTGACGCGAACTGAGCTTGAGCGGGGCTGACGTCATGTCAGCAGGATGAAAATTCAAGGAATCTTCGTCATATCGTTGTATTAACCTAACCGGAGCGGGACTAACACCCCGGAAGTGCTGTAGAAGCGCTACTGACGGTGTATTTACGGGGCTTGTTCAGGGGTGAGACAGTCGTTTCACCCCGTATCATAGCGATCATGCCAGCCTCATCAATCATGTACAGTAGTGCACAATCGCCATGAGAAACGAGAATGTGTGACTTAGGCATAAGTAAAGTTCTTAGGCATAAGTAAAGTTAAAGTTTCTCAGTGCCTTGTGTTTGATGATATGTGCGTTAGTTGTTTATTTGTCTAGGTGCCCCTATAAGAAGAGCAGTTGGTATAGTGGGTGCGTTTATTAATTGATTGCACGCAATGTTTGAGTTAATTTCCATATTTTGAGGCAGAGAGTCTAGTCAGGTTAGCCGCTTTGGCTATTAAGTGCTATTATGATTTGGTATCCTGACCAGAGAATGTGCGGAAAAACACTTATCAGTGACAGGTCATTGTCTGATACCTCATTTTCAGGACTTTGTGGTTTCTTTGTGATTCTGCCGTCACTCACACTTACTTTCTCTCTTTCTCTCCTCCTACTATAGCTACACACACACACACACACACACACACACACACACACACACTGGAGGGATATTTTTCTCCTTCAGGCTATCATTTTGCTGTCAGATATTGATCCTTCATTGTCAGAAAACATAAAAATAGAGATGTCTTGACGTTTGGATATTGAGATACATCAAATATACATCAAAGGGCCGCATTGATCCGAGGACTGGTGAGATAAACAAACAGAGAGCCATCTTCACAACGATCAACATGCAGGACAGCTGCTGGCAAAACAACTACTGAGTGTGCAATAAAATCGAATCTTTGTCCACAAACACATACATAATTGAGGGGATAAGAAACCTTGGAAACATCTTACAGTGGAGACAGGCTCCTTGCCATTGTGTGTTTGTTGTGTTGTGTCGTTTTGGCTGCTTTTTTGAGTCTTTGTTCCAAAATGTTGACTGCATAAGTCTTGAAAGTACAAATTTTTCACAATCCCATGATTTTATTGTGACTTTGTTTGACGAGCTGATGAAGAGCCAGGATATGAACACGCAGGAGGTTTCTGATCTAATAGATGGGAAAACAGATCATTACCTCTTGGATGCACAAATGGATACGAAAGATGTGGAGTTATTACAATATCTTTGCCAATATTTGTTTCTAACAATTTATATTCACCATACTCTTCGAAAACATAAATCTGATATATAGGCCATTCTACCGAATTTGTCCAAACTGTTGTCCCACACTAAAAAAACTATGTAACAAAACAATAAAGAATTCAGACTTTACATATTTACTAAGATTCTGTTATGATCTATTTAACACACAAGACAGCAAATAGATAGAAATAAGCTAAATATATACAAAATCATCATTTATAGTGTACTTTCTATTGGGAAGTGGTTGTCCCAACCCCAAGCCCTAAATTTCGACCAATGGAAATAATACTTAAAACAATTTTGTATTTTTTTTCAATGTTGTTTTTTAAAATATCTTGTTGATTTCTCTTAAACAGCATTGAAAAGATTTGGATGCATTGTGGGTTTATTTTTTTAATTTAAAAAGATCATTCAAAAAATGTTGTCCCACGCTTTCATGTCACACCCGAAACACAGATAGTTTTACCACATAGGTTGAGCCTGTTTTTAGCCACACCCCTGCATTTTTGATCAGGCAGAGACTCAGCATCCCTCTACCTCATGGCATCATGGTGAGTAGTTACCTCTCATCATTTTGGGGTAAATGTGTTCCAAAATCTGAAAATCTGTCTGGAACATTTTTAATTGTCACGACCAAACACATATTCTCTGCAATTAGCTAAACTTTTGGAGGTTTAATGCAACACATTATGTTTTTATGGGTGTACACCTGTTCAAACATCCATTTGCTGGCCATGTGCTTAGTAGCATTTTTTAGCTATTAGCTAAAATTAGCTAAAATTGTCACAATCGAAACAGTCACAACAGAAACAGATGGTAGAGTTTCGGTTGTGACAACATGTAATGGTCCACTTACTTAAGTCAATGTTTGATCATTATTACTTCTTAAAACA
>JAZDUH010000037.1:1902500-2127500 GCA_036419115.1 Scarus forsteni
CGCTCATTCTGCTTTAAATTAATTCTGGTTGTTCGGCGCACGCTTGTTTTCCCTGTCCTATTGGAATGATGGGACGCTGACAGAAACAGGATGGCCGCCTGAAGCAAGCGTTGGACTCGAGCTGAAACAATTTAGAAGATTTGGAAATAATGAAAGTGTGGATGGCCGTAAGCATTAATATGCAGACCTTTTAACATTTGTAGCGTCCAGGTTGGATAAGGTTTCCCCGATAGAGATGCTGGAGACCCTGCTGGAGATGCTGAACTGGAGTTTTTCTTCCAGTACACATTAATACGCAAATACATCACTATGTCCCGTCCACCCCCCGTCCAATCAGAACCATTTCCAACTGGCAGGTCTTGAATAAAGCAAATAAACATGTTTTTCATGTAAACCTCTATTGGGAATTACTATTTCCATGTAAACACAAATTAATTCCAAATTATTTAACTCTGAATAATTAACTCAGAATTATAAAACATCAAGTAACTGTGGCAATTTTGTTTTCCATGTCCTCTTGATGCCCACAGTGGTTGTAGAGGAGCAGATTTTGCTGCAGAAGCCAAAACAACCCCAGTATCCTGCAGCACAAACACAACACTGTATTCTGCCATTGTCTCTGTTGTTGTCAGAGTTCACACGAGCATTTTAAGGGAGGGATAGGACTATGACGTCATCATTTCTCAAATGCAGGCTGGCATTTTCATCTCTATCCACTATGGGATCCATTTTCAAAAATGTGCACTTAAGGGCTAACCTTGCAGAGCAGATGGACTTGCCTGATACATTGTGTGAAATCCTGCAGGACCTTCTTGCTAACATCCATTGTCCAACAATTTCATGCCTTAGGCTAAATGCCTAATGGCCCAATCAGAGAAGAGAGGTGGGAGCTGCAGATGTGATGACAGCAGGAAGTTACTACATGTTTGAAAACAATAGCGGCTTCGGAGGGGTCTCTGCATTTGTGGCAATATCTGTAGTTTTATCAGAAACTGACTCAATTAAAATAGTTATAGTCTTCTTACCTACAGTGTGCTGCTTTAGTGGATTGCACATTTAAATTTTAAAATTAATTAAACTGACTTGACAAATTGATGTGAATCATGTAAGTTGAGCAATGACATTTCATGTCAGCAATATTTTAATGCAAATTCATGGATTTATAGTACTTTTTAAACAAACAAAGAGCACATTGCAAACTGGGCTCATCTTACAATTAACTGATATAGAAAACCATTGTATATATCACATCAATTTTGCATTTCTGTGCATTTCAGTCACTTTCAATACTTTGTCATATGTATTTTCATATGTATTTATTGTACTTATTAACTCTTCCAAGGAGGTTATGTTTTGCTGGTGTATGTTTGTTTGTTAGCAAGATTATTCAAAAACTACAGGTCAGAATTTGTTGACATTTTCAGGAGATGTTGGTAATGACCCAACATAAAAATGATTTTGCTTATGATCCAGGTAAGTTCCACTGGCAACAACCATTTTTGCTGAATAACTCTCTAACTAATACTTATATCAACATGATTCTGAGGGTTTGTTGTGGGTTTTCAGGGCCAAGGAGTCATATCATGATGGAAACTTTATCATGGAACTATTGCTTATTGATATAACAGCAATTGTGAGCTACCTTGGCACAGGTTTGCACTCTTTAAGTGCTTTCTAGTTATTTTAATTTTTACTATTAACGTTATCACAATAGTAGTTAAGTCAGGTTTGGGAAGCCTGTCCTGTGATTGGCTGGACATTAGACTCTGCCCTTCCTCTCCCTCTTGACTGATGGGATAGGCTCAAGATCCTCGTGACCCCGAGGGGTATAAGTGGTATAGATAATTGATAATGGATGGACAGAGTGACAAAACAGTGACATAAACAGGGCTAAAAGATATAAAATCATAAATGACACTTGTGACAGTAGAGCACTATAAAAAAGATCAGAGAGCTTGTTCCCTTCCTTTAAACTGTTCTCACTCCTCATACAAACACACAGCCCCCCAAACTCTTACACTATTTCCCCGCGGACTCTGTAAAATGTGTGTCAGGGCCTCAGAAGTGAAGCCAAGGCAAACACCTGGCTTGGAGCGCTGATCTGCTACATTTCACCTCCCAGCCCAGGAATATGCACACAGGGAGTTCATACACAGACATATACTCACACTACAGCAGAGTCTCAGTTTTCCAGCCATGTGTGTGCACATTAACACATGGAGCAGATGCCACTAAATGCAGAAACTCTCACATGTGCGCACACACATGCTAACAGTCAGTAGTGTGGTGGGAGACACAAATAAAACACGGGGTTCCCTCCTCCCCTTCACTCTCTCTCTCTCTCTGTCTCTCTCTCCCTCTCGGTCCCTCTCCCTGGTGGTGTGTCATGTTTCTGGAGGATAATAGGTGTCACGGTGAGACCCCTTTGGTCTCAGCGCTCTGGGGGACTCTAGTGACACTCACGCACACATTCAACCATCTAAACACAAGAAGTTCATTCTCTAAGCCATGGGAACCACAAATGTCTCGCTTCTCCTCTCACCTTTCTCTACCTACGCCAGTTTTTTCTTCCCCTCCTGATGTTCTTTTTCTTCCCCTCTGGATTATCCAACACACAGCTGGTGGGGTCACTGCACAACAAAAGAAAAAAAATATTAGTGGGCTAAAGTGTAAATCATGATGCATTTCTTTCAGATTTGATCAATCACCCTGAGGACTGTCACAGTATCTGCAGACATTCATGCTTTTATAAATCTAAACCTGTGATGTCACATTGTCATCTTGCATCTCCCCTTTGCAGTTTTTGGGTAGTTTTCAGACCTACAGCGAGGTTGCTTTGTTCTGTTTAAGTCAAAAGAAAAAAAGTTTAAAATGTGCATATTTCCTTTAGATAGTTTCATGTTCACACAGCAGCACTGTGAAGCTGGCTGAGTCCAGGCAAGTCCCACCAGTGCTGCACATAAGGCCAGAGCTGATCTTATGTCATCACTTTACAGCCAGCGCGCTGGCCCTTCAGCAACACGGTGCTGGTGTGCCGCAGCACATGCTGTGGGATTTGCCTAACAGAGTAGAATGGGAGCTAAGTGCTCCGCAGTACGCTTTAAGGGCATGATGTGGCACGGTGTGGCGTGGCATGCGCTTTCACATTATGTGGAATTTGGGGGTAACCTGCATGACATGTTGGCCTCAGACAGGCAAGGTCAACATGACTCACTTATCACAAGTGGAGGTTAAATGTCCTATGAACGATGATCATACTCATTAGTGTGTTACACACCCAGTGATGGCTAGCAAATAACATTGACAGGACAGTAAAATCCTTGAATTTTCTGTAAAACCCTATATTTCTCACAGTCATTGCACATATTTTAATTGTTTTTTGTCATGGCATCCTACACTGACGATGAGGAAGAGGATTTGCTCTGCCTGCTGGCTTTGCAAAGTACTAAAATTGTGTGACAGTGGTGTTAACTGCCATAAAATGCCGCAAGAGATAAGGAAGGGGAGTGTGCATAAATGAGTATGTATGAAAAACATTTTCAATGCTCAAGAATGTCAAGTGGAAAGTTTGATAATCTAGTTGGGTGCCAAGACCCCTTCCTTTTGCACTTTGGGAGTCACTACTGACCTGTCAATGCTGCACACGGCCTGGCACCAATTGTGAAGTGCAGATCAGTATCATATTTAATGTGGGTCAGTGTGAAAAACACATGCCGAGCAGTGTTTTGTGTGACACCAGTGCGCAGAGTGGAGTCCGTGCGGTCGTAAAGTTTGAGCTTTGGCACAAGGGAGTCCATTTCACATATGTTATGCTTGAGTATAGTTTGAATTTGAATTTGTTCATAGCTTTTACACTCCTGGGTAACAGCTACCTTTATTTCCAGTACCTTTCCATATTTAGGCTTAAATATGCTTCTCATTAAAAGTACTCCCAACTGACTGCAGTATTGATACTTTCATTCATGTAACCAGAGCTGATACATGTCAAACCAATTTTAATTATTTCAATTCAGTACAAATAGACTTGAACCTTCTTTCAGACTTCCCCTCTCCAGCTGTCGCTCAGAGTGACAGATGTGATCAACTACTTTAACTATCTGTATCAGTTTTCTTAGAATACATTACTCGTCTTTCCTGCTTTCTTAGAAGACAGGCAGAGTCACAACTACTCACAGCCACGAGGCAGAGAGAGAAATGAAATGAAAAGAGGAGAGGTAAAGTCTCCCTCAGGCCTCCACAAAGGTGTATGTGTGTCTGTGTGTGTACTTGGCTCAATCCTGAGGTGTAATTATGCCCTTCTAGTGTGTATAAAAACTTGTTTTTAGTGTTTGCTGTTGATATCCACAGCTGCTTGTAATTACTGACAATATCACCCATTCAAGTGTGAAATATAATCCAATAAAAGTCTCTCGTCTTTCACACCTCTGAGACAATGCAGTCAGGTGAGCCTCTGGGTTGAGCCAATCACAGCATAAAATTACAACATACTGCGCTAAGCTCAGCCTCTTTGTTTCAACTGTTGCCAGGTGAAGTCATACCTGTAACACCAGGTGAGAAGGCCTCTTTTTACTGGCTCTTTTATACAGTTGATAAAAGAGGAGCCTACATAGCACCGTTGGTTAGATTTTATGGTATCATCTCTGGATAGTCTCTCTTGATGCATTTTAAGACTTCATACAATTACATTCAGCTCAACTTTAGACATAACTTCTCAGGATTGTTACAAAAATTCAATATAAGTAAAAACTTGGCATATCAAGTAGGCTACATGCATGTCACTCAGAAGCTTTGCACATAGTCTTGGGAAATTATTGGCCTCTCCTCTATTTTTTTGTGTTCCAAAAAACAAAATGGAACAAGACAATATTACACTGAAAATATGACAAAATCTGCTGTGATGGAGTTAAATCTGAGTTGCAGATACAACACCATGCACATAGCATAAGAAAAAGAAATAATACGACATACAAAGGAGGAAGAGGTGGGAGCTACAAGTGCGATGACAGCAGGAAGTGATTGCTTGGACAGACATTAGCATAGATGCTAACAGCTTCAGTAGCAATTTATTAGATCTGTACTGCATTTTTTATTAAATAAAAAAATTACACTGAAATTATCTCCCTATATAAAGTTTATTTTCATTCTACTTCTTATATGTTTTGGTGAGAGTTAGATCTACTTTATGAAGTGACATCCACCTATACATTATTTGATTGACCAATAATGAATGTGATTGACGTTGCCAGTGTCCATTCACCTGCCTGATTTACTTTTGAAAGGTCCTAATTAAAATATATTGAATGGTCCATCTGGTGTGTGGTTAACATTTTGTCATTGTGCTCGTAGGTCTATTCGGAGTGGGCAACTTTGCTGGCAAAGTGTACAATGTTCCCTTAGCCAGTGGGCTAAATGCTCAAACTTTAGGAAACATTCAACAAGACAGTAAAAACTGTTTATAAATTATCAAAAAAGAGAAAAGCTTTTTAGCTCACAATTTATCTGCATTTATGGGCTAATATTAAATTAGAAAGTTTGTGTTTTTTAATCAGAAATAGGAGTTTTAGCTGAACGTTAATTTTTTGAGATAGCTTAAAGGCAGAGCTGAAAATGCACAGAACCATGCATTCATCTGCTGACCACTAGTCAAAATGATATTAAAGCAATAAGAGAAAGGGTTGGTGCCCAGGCTCAGGCAGCTGTTGCAGTGTATTATGGTATTTGCAGTATGAGTATTAGGAGTGATAATCAATAGAGGATCTTTGAAATGAACATATGAAATTATTTCAAGGGCTGTATTAAATTGTATTTCAAGCCAGATTTACCAACTGTAGTCCATGATTGCTTTGGTTTTTTGAAGCAAAAAAACTACCAAATACCAGAACTTCAAAATTTCTATTCATATAAATCCTGGTGGGGCATAACAGAAAATCTCAAGACACCAAAGACACCTGTTGGTTGAGTTTTGGATCAAGTAACATTGGCTGATATCAGCTTTATACATAAGCTGACAGCAAATAACCTGTTTACTGTATCTCAACAGTCCATCTGGAAAACAGCTTATAGAAAATGTTGAGAATGGGCAGAAACTTTCAAAAGCAAATCCAGTGGGTGCCTGGATGGTTGTTCTGTCAATAATAGATAATGTTGAAGGTGCTATCAACCCAAATGGAAGGAAGAGAATGGGAGGTACTTTGTTAAAAAACTCTCGCCAAAACATTGCAGTAGTAGACTGAAAATATCCTGTGGAATAGTTTGTGGTGTTATTTGTTTATCATGTAATAAAGAAATGCGGTAATGATCTGATAAAACTGCTACTAAAGATGTTAGCATGTATGCTAATCTATGTACGAGCAGTCATGCCCTGCTGTCGCCACACTTGTAGCACGCATTTCTGCCTTTTTGAGGACTCTAAATTGAGCCATTCCTCTTTGGGAAAGCAAAAGCAAAATGGATCTGCCTGATTATGGACCATAAATCGGATTGATCCATCTGCACTGCAGGTGAATCAACAATTGAATTTGAGATTACAGATTTCTGATTTCAGATGATTAGTTGATGTATAATACCAATTCAGTGCTGACATCTGGCCCCCTTTAAACTGATTCAGAGAAGAATTCTTATTTCAGTCAGTAAAAATGACCTGTTGGTCAAACTGTGATTTGTTTTCATGATCAGACAGGGGGGAAAATGATGTCAATATGAGAGGATTACACCGATAGAGGAACTTAGAAGAATATTTATATATGCTTAAATTACTATCATTATCATCAGTGTTGGTCTTGTGATCACAATCGGTACATCACTCGTATTAATACTAAATAATATCTTGAATAAGAAAGGTCCTATTACTTGACATGAAAAGGTCAGTGAGTCGTTTGGCCTTTCAGTGCTGTTGTAAACTCATTTCAGCTGTTTCTCATTTCTTAAGTGTCAAAGAAGGAAACTGCAGACACAACTATATCAATAATGCCTGAAAATTATCACCACAGAGTGATCAAAGTCTATTTATGAAAGAGTCGAGCAGCCCTGTGTCCCTCTGCTCTGCCTCTGTCTGTCTCTGAGTGCCTGTGTGTGTGTGTGTGTTCATCCTAGCAACCGTTGTTGGTGTACTAAACAAACCAGGCTGTTATTTTATAACCCTCTGACTTTGAATATATCCATTGGTGTGTGACTGGACATGTTCACACTTCTCCCTTTTAAACGCTCTCACTCCACCATCACATCATCATGACTTAAGCCTGGAAACTCATCCAAAAGTTGCACCAAGCCACAAGATGCTAAATATTTGGCATGGCAACGTAGGATCCAGATTCAGTGTTTGAGTGTACCTGTCAGAAAAAAACTGAAACTCGATTCTTACAAAGAGAACAGCTAATACTACAGGATCCAAAAGGCTTTTTTTTTTTTTTTTTTTTTTTTTTTTTTAGAAATTCATTGCCAACTGAAATTCATTGTTAAATCTGTATGCAGGGTCGCTCCTGGCCAAATTGGGCCCCTAAACAGAATTTTATTTTGAGTATAAAAAATATGGGAATGAAAGTCAAAATTGTGGCATATAAAAATTACACTTTTGAGATAAAAGCACAAGTAGATAAAAACTTAGATAATGAAATAAACATTGAAATTAAAATAAAATAGTTGAAATTTTAAGATTAAAAGTCTAAGCTATGAGATAAAGAGTCACAATAGGAAGATAAAAGTCAAAAGTAAGTGATTAAACAAAGTTGGGAAAATGTGTTTAAGAAGTTGTAATTATGAAATAAAGTCAAACACACAAAACAAAATCTCATTAATATGAATTGGTTTGCTGAACTGATGAAAAATATTCAAAACTATGAGATAGGAGAAAGATAGGATAAGAAAGTCCAAGTTATAAGCACAGCTCCCATCCCCAGTCCTGTCAGTTTGAGCCTCTGAGGTCTGGGAGGCGCTATAGAGTTCCTCTGGCCAAAGGTCTTTTTAAAAAATCTTTTATACCAAATGCTACCACCATCTTAAATAGGACTAAGTGACAAATCCACAAAATGACCTGAACTGCTTTAATACTGTGTTTTATTTATTTATTTAACTAGATCTTGTTTTACCTCCACTTTTATATTGTGTCTCATATATGTTTTTATGTATGACATTCTTTGTATTTCAGTGCTGTCTGTCTCCTGTGTTGGTGAGCCAAAGCCAATTTTCCACTTTGGTGGACAATAAAGACACATTCTATTCTATTCTATTCTATTCTATTCTATTCTATTCTATTCTATTCTATTCTATAAGACAAAAGTTGAAAATTAAGAGAAAATAGGTAACAGTTATGATGTACACAATTATGTGGTAAAGACTCAAAAATAACTAGTTACAGCTATATTTAAAGGTGTAGTCAGCAATCTTCTAATCTTTTAATCTAATGCACAATTTGTCAAAATCACTGTATTTCTCCTCTCCATCCATAAGATGTTGCCATTGACAGCATGTCGAAAAAAAACTCCAGTTTTAATACACAGCCTTGGCTCTGAATTTCAGCAGGTAAATACTGTGGCTCGGGCCAATTCACCAAAACAGGGTACCCCCCCCCCCCACATCCAGGGGGCGATCATACTCATGTGCAGATCAGACAGAGGGGGGAGGGGGAGTCGTAGGATGCGTAGCGTGCGCAGTGAGCATAAGAGAGAGATACAATATGTGCAGTAGCAATGGCTGAAAAACAGCCCAAAAGAAAAAGGTCAGAGGAGCAGAAAGTGAAAAAGAAGGGCTATGACCATGAAAGAGCGAAGACCCTGGTCAACATTGGTGTTGCTTTCCGATGGTGGAGGGAACTCCGCTTATTGAAAGACCTGAAAACGGACGTGGATGTTGCCGTCTTTGTGCTGGACAGGTAAGCAGCATTAGCTTTGTGGTGCTTCACATAACAGGAACAGCCGTTGGGCATTCATCTTATTGTCTAATCTGCCAAAATGTACTGTTGTTGTGATGTTATCAATAACGACAGTTGAGTTGTGGCTACTATTGTCTGACGAGTCAGGGTTACCTTAGCTACGTTGGTCAGCTATGCAGTTTCTACGGCCGTTTCCATGACGATGCACGTCCATCAGCTTTCGGGGGTGGAGCCAGGGGTGAGGTATGAAGGTAGAGGTGGATCTAAATTTGTTTATCAACAACCGCTCCACTCATTTTCTCCCACATCATTGACTACATCTTTAAGCAACAAAAACAGAAACAATGTAATACAAATTCCAATATGGGATAAAAAGTTAAAAATTATGAGAAAATAGTCATTGTCATGAGATTAAAAGTGGAAAAACTATCATATTAAGTCATAGCTATGTGATAACAAATTTAGAACTAGGATATACCAAGTCATAATCAGAGATAAAAAATATACATTAATGTGAGATTAAAAGTCAAAATGAACTTTTTCATCTATTTTAACTTTTTAATCTCATTTTGATATTTTATTTTATGACTTTATTTAGGATTTCCACATTTTATTTTCCTCAGCTCTTGCTTCTTTTCCTTCTTTTTTCTTAAATTGTTAGCAGAAATTAGCCTCCATGGTAACATCTGGTCAACACATTTTATTTTCAAGTCATCTCCATAGGACCCAAAGTTGTTTTCCATCTCACCTTTGTCTCCTTGAATTGCTCCTGATAACCTTGAGATTAGATCACAAAACTCCTCTGAGTGCTTTCTATCATCAGCAGGAAAACTCAACACCACTCTGAATGCAAGCGCGACATCGGCCATGGCAACCATGACTTCCTTTTTGCCCGAGACTGAACTGAAAGCCCATGCACACCTACAATTCAGGATAACAGAGAGTAACCTGCAGCAGTTGGAAATCTGAGCATGAAAACTACAAATCCCTTTCTCTGTATTCCAGCTTCTTTGTTTTCACGTCATGAACCTCTAAGGATTGCAATACAGCGTCACTCTCTCAGCCTCTGTGTCGTGGCTACTACATTTGCTGAGTACCTTTTTCCAAACAAGATTATAAAGTGAAGAAATTAAATAGGGAAGGATAGAAAAAGTCTGTAAATGCAAAAACATACTGATGTTCATCTGTAATCTTTCAACGGCAGTCAAAGTTAAGATCTCAACTTCTTAAGGGATGGCCTTTGTTGTTTTTTCATCTTAGCACTCTGAAATCTCTGAATCATAAACATTCAAAGACTGTTGTAAAGCAGGGGCTCACATTACTATTTCTGCTCTTTGACAACAACTACTCCAAACTCAGGTACAGGCTACAAAGAGGGTGAACTATGAACTTTGATTATACATGGGTGTGTTTTAGGCATAACATTGATTAAACCAACCAGAGTGCCTGCTCTCAATCCCTTTGAATAAGTGAGGCTGGCAATGTGCTATTTACACACAGATTTCATTGTTGTGTCTGAGTTTAAGTCACTTAATAAATCAATCAGTCTTTTATTTATATAGCACTTTTCATACAAAAAATGTAGCACAAAGTGCTTTACAAACAGACACACACATTAAAATAAGATGAAAGGAAGTATAACCCAGAACCACGCCATCCAACCCTGAACCCACTCGCCTCTGCAACCCATACACAGTAACAGAAAAATGCATCATGAATAAAAAAGAATAGTAGAACAGGAACTTTATGTACCCAGTATGCACCAAGGAAATGCCATCTTAAAGGTTTAATATGAGTAACACTGGAGGTTAGGTTAGAGTGCAAAATTAAATATATATAAGAAGAAAAATTATGTAAAAAATAAAATAATACTAAAAGATATTAAAGTAAAAGTTAGGCTAAAAGGGTAGGTCTTGAGTTTGTTTTGAAAAACATTGACACTTCCACTAGATAATTTAATTCTGCTAATTTATTTGTGCAACGACACTCAAAGAACATGGACAGAACACTTTATCATATGAATTAACACTAATATTACACAGATTTTTTTTTTCTAGTGAAGTGTTCCAGAGCACAAAAGACAATCATAAGATGAACAAGACATTTGTCATGGGCATTAAAGCTAATCCTCATTACTTATTAAAATATCTTATTAAAACTGACAGCATCAGACCTGTTTATATTTGTGCTAAACCATTTTACTGTACATCAAATAACTGTGTGCTTTCTGAAATCCAAAAGCCAAATCCAAAGCCATATATCAACACCTTGGACTGAGCTTATCTCAGGTTGATTGTCACAAAGATTGTTATTTTTGCAAAGTTGAAAAGCCAACATCTGTGCTGATATGGGGGTATAATAGTGCCCATGGCATGGGTAACTTGCACATCTATCAAGGCACTGTTAATGCTGAAAAGTGAGTACAAGTTTTGGCAGTGGACTGTCTGACAATGTTTTGGGCATTGTAAAGTGCAAAATACAACAACTGAGACCCTGGACTGCTGAGCAACTGAAGTCCTACATCAAGTAAGATTTGGAAAGAAATCTGCCTACAGATCTTCACTACTACTACTAAAAGCTTGTTGAGTACTGTTAAAGGGAGATTATGTAACACAGTGGTTAACATGCCCTGTCCCAGTATTTTTGGAACATGTTGCAGGCATCAAATCCAAAATGAGTGAGTATTTGCAAAAAACAATATCAGTTTGAACATTAAATATCTTCTCTTTGTAGTGTATTCAACTTAACATAGTGAAAAGTATTAGCAAATTGTTGCATCCTGCTTTTAGTTGCATTATTCATAATGTCCCCGCTTCATTAGAATTGGGGCCTGTACATTGTGTCTAACGTTACATAACTGCCCAGAGTCATGCTAACTTATTTTCAGTTCTGTTATTCTATAATCTTGCTCTATACTTTTATATTTGCTCAACGCCTGATAACATGATTGTTGTATGGACGGTGCTCTGTGGATAAACTCACCTTGTCCTCTGCTTTTTTTAATCTCTCTTCAGTTTACTTATGCCTCCATCTGTCATCACATCCCCCTCATCTGTGTGAACGTCTCACTGTGTCTCCCGTTACCCCCACTTGTTTCTTTCTTTAACCCCGTCTCATCCCAGAGTGAGTATTTTGTCTTCTCTACAGGAGGTACAGTGAGAGGCATTAAATTGTAAGGGCGCCCTCCCCTCGCTGTCCTCACCCCCTCCACGGCAACCCTTCAATCATTCTCTCCCACAGCTTCACCCTCAAACAGGACCAGGACCTGCTGACCTGGCCCCCTGACCCCTGTGCTGGTCAAACCCCCCTCATGTGTATTTTTCCACTATGAGAGCAGAGGATTAGTCACCATGGCAACAGTAGCCAATCGTGACATTTTGCTTTTGTTTTACCTCAATCTCCAGAGTAGCGATGAGAGTTTGACTTTGTAGTTTGAGAGGCAAACTTTGAGTTATTGTGCAGAGGAATGTTTGGAGAAGTGTGTGTGTGGGACAGGGGAGTGTGGAGGGGTAATCTCTGGCCCTGGATGCCTGTAGTCTCACTAGCAGCCTAATCACTCCCAGCAGATAATCATTTGAGCACTAATACTCCTACACTCACTTGCACATGCACACAGGTTTGCTGAGCCTAAATTTAATGCATTTTATTCAAACATACTCCCACATTTATGCCACAAATCACTGCCGTAGCCTCCATGCAGACACACAGACTTGGTTGATGTAGTATTAAGATGGAGACAGACTGACTCGTACACTTCAGGCTGTTTTATCTCTTGCAGGGGAGGTTAGATAAAGCAGATACATTTTTTCCATCATTTATCATCAGCCACTTGAGTTGAACTTTTCAACCTTTTAAGATACTTCAGTAGAATTAGCTGATTAATGTTGTGCTCTTAGTAAAAGTAATAAATTGTGCTGTAATACACTTCAGGTGCAAGCTGTCCATACAAGTGTCTAATTCACTGATCTTCAACAATATAATGACGATCAACAATGTTTTATAATTTACAATGTTACAGTTTCATTTAGTAGACACTTTTGTCCAAAGCAACTTAAATCTGAGAGTAACAAAAGCAAGAAACCTAGGCTGTGGAGACAACATTAGTCGTGAAACTGCAAGTCTGTTTGGACACAGGTATTGTCATGTAGTGCTGGAGGCAGTGCCTGTTTTTTCCCAACCAAGAAATAGACAGAAAACCTTGCAAAATCACCCAGTATCATTTATTTAATGCTTATTGTGTCGGACAGTATGAAGCAACAGTTAGGCTACGTTTACATGGATACTCCTGACTTTAAGACGCAAAGATTTTTCCTTTGCGTTTTAGAATTCTTCTGCGTTCAGACGACGACACTCGGGGACAAGTTAATCTGCTGTAGTGTGCATGCCGGTTCAGTAGATGGCAGTGCTGCTACAATACATATATGAAGAAGAAAAACTTTTCACAAACAACAATTGCGAGTGGACGCACAGAGACTTTTCTGGACAACAAATCTGTCTTGATGGTTTTGACTGGATAACAAACCGAGCATGGGAAAAGGCTCACATGTCACTCGGCGGATGGCCGAAACTGTTGTTGTTCCTGGTCTGCACGCGCAGCCTTCATCTGAAAAAGTACTGCGCTTGCGGTGACGCCGGCATTTCACCCTGAAAGCTTGTTTTCAAAAGTTTCCGTTTTCGACAAGTTTCCATGTAGACGCAAGGCCAAAACGCAATGAAAACTTAGCAGATTTGACCATTTTCTGTGCCATGTAGAAAGCCCCGTTTAAAGCCTGAGCTAATTTGCAACGCCCATCTCTTGTTGGGCCTTCAAAAAAACAAACAAACAAAAAAAACCATAATCATCAATGTCTTCATCATCATCATCAAGCCCTTATGTCATTGACGTGCATAGAGAAGGATGTCAAACATACTTAATAATTAAATGACTTGATAATTTTATCAACAAATTGGTCTGCAAATTTTCACACAGTTTTATGTAATAAACAAAGGAAGATATTAAAAGGATGATTGAAAAATCCTCTATATGTTCCACCTTGAACAAACATTTTTTGTTGGAGGCGGGAAATGTGTCCCACAGGTGGTGATAGGCTACATTCCCCACCTTGACACAAAGATAAAACTACATCAGGTGCCCCTCCCATATTGACAGGAGTGATGTGCTATCATATTCCGCATGGATTTGCAGATGTAAACCTGTTTGGAGGACTGGAAGCTGGTGGGGCTCACAATGCTGGTGCTTTGCTTTACACTCTGCTGTCAGTGAATGCTATTCTAGCTTTCCTGTTGTGATAGTCGGCTAAATGACTGATCTGATAATTGGTTCATGAGGCCAATAAGGAGGATCACACCCTTTTATGGAGCAGACTCCTGCAGCCATCTAACAACTTTAATCTCTGTGGGAGGGGGGTCTGACAGGGTGTTGAGGGTCTGTTTGGGGTATACTAACTTTTGAGACTTCTTTTATTTATTTGATCATTATAAAGAATACCTAAAACACTACAAACCATTGCAATATGCAGATTCTCTGTAGCCCACAGGTACATGTATGTATGTACCTGTGTGCTGTGTACACTTGCCTTGCTTTTTGTTGTTATGTCTGTCGATTTGTTTTGTTACTCTCTGTGTAGTTGTTACTTTGCGGTCCGGTACGTATGTATAATTGCATTGATATATTGCTGGTGTTCCTGTAAGTGAGTCATTGGCTGGTAATTATGTTTCAATAAATTATTTAGAATTCTACGTAGTATAAGAACAGTACTTTAACTCTAGCATCTGAAAATAACCCCTTTGAGAAATATTTCTTAAGACTTGATGCACTGTTAGTACTTTAGATCATACTATTGTTGATACATCCATTGGTTTAACAAAGCCTGTACTGTTTCATTATAACTGTATCTGTTGTGATATTGTACTGTTTTATTGCTGTAACTTTGGTTTTACGTCTCTATTTTGTCTTAGGGATCACTGATGTAAATTTAGCCTTGTGCTAAATACTGCATATTTTTGTTGGTACTGTGTGGACTCCTATGTTCATTAGTATGCACTGTCCCATCCAAATAAATGATAAATAAAATACATTTCAATCCCACATGCTCATCAAATGGCATTTATAAAATAAAGTCTCAAAATTTCACAACTTTTTGGAACAACTCTCTAGGTTTCATTTGAGATTTAACTTTGAAAATTAATGTTAAGAACTGTTTAGGTGCAACAAAGCTAACAAAAGATACTGATTTCTCCTGTTTGCTGTCAAAACCTTCCGATGCAGCTACTCTTTGTAAAGGAAGCAGTTTAGGAGTGAACCGTCTGTCCAATGGAAAAAAAAAATCTTTCTTAGTTAGACCTATGATTCTTCTGTATTTGTAAGATGCCAAATGCGTGACCAACCCTCATTATCTCCTCCTGAACTAAAACTTCAGCAGACAGACTCCACTAATTTACTGCTCATGTTACTCAAAAAACACTGTGGGAGGACAAAAAACAGAGAGTGTGATTGAAAATGTTTAAGCTGAGCAAAAAGTTTCCATTTGTGAGCTTGTCTGTGATGGTGGGGTCACCTCATGTTCTCACTAATCAAAGCTGGCAGAACAATCCATCACGAAGGCCAAAAGGTCAGCTCGAAGGTGTCTAAATACAAATGAAATACGACTCCACCACCACAGTCACCCAAATACACATGCATGCCCCTTACAAAACTATTAGAAGGGGTGGGAGAAAAATATATGAGCTGAGTGCAGATTTAGTGGACTCAGTGTTTTATAACACAAACAGGGCCAAATTTCCACTTATCATTGAGAAGATGTTTTTTTTCTACTAATGAGGTGTACATGGAGAGGTGTGCATGTAGGCAAACTAAAGTCAGACACAACAGAGTCTAAAGCTTTGAGTTTGCATCTAACATTCTACTTTACCAGAAATTGATTCAAAGTCTGGAAATTGGGAAGCAATACTGATGAATGGAGAAAATGCTTTACAAGTTAGATAAAGTGGGTTCTTGTGGAGTATGTGTCATCATAATGGATGGTTCCTTGGAAAAGTGAGCACCTTTGGTCCAGAATGGACAAGTGGTATGCGCTCCTGACACCATCTGGGAAATCTCTCTCACTCTGTCCATTCTGGAGCAAAACAAGAGGAAAGAGGAAGAGGCAGAAGAAACAAAAAACAAAGCCTGGGGTCAAAGGGTTAGAGCCGGCCACTGGCACAAGTCAAAGGTTAAAGCCAGGCTGCATCCTGTCAACAAAAAGCTGAGAGAGCCATGTGATTCTCCCAGCACGAAGCTATACATGCAGCAGAGGATAACCATTCTGGTTTTATTTTTAAGAGAATATAAAGGGTTTTTTCTTCTGTGCAGAGCTCCTTGTCGATGGTTCCATAAAGTGTGCACCAAAATCCCTCTTCACCAGGAGAAAAAAAGGATATTTGCACAACAGTGATGTTGTGCAAACATGCTACAGTGTAAATTTGTTCCTGGATTTAACAATGATCCGACTGTTTGCAAGGAATGAGAGTCAATATTTCTCATGTGCGTACTTAGTTACATGATTGATTGAACAGTTACGTAGGCCCCCATTCCTATCTCTGAGATCTCAGTAGAAGGCCTTCTTAATTCAGCTCTCAAAGACAACTAAATGAACTGTAACAGAAACTGAGAAGCGGAAAAGATGATAGAAGCAACAGTATTTGATCTTTCCAGTTCAGGCATACATGAGTTAATACTTGAGGGAAAGTTCTGAGGACAAGTATATAGAGGAGGAGAATACGGTGGTTTTAACACTTACATCTCAGTTGCTGCTCAGTTGAAAAAAGAAGCTACAAATTTACAAAATTCCCTCAGACCATTCATGTTCACAAAACTTCCTTAAGATTAAAAATCTTATTTGCAGAAGTGTCCTGGTCCTGTCATTAAGTCACTACCAGCAATCCTGAGTTCACATCACGCACTGCAATATGGGAAGAAAGACGGCACTGAACTGATATATTAAAGTTTTTTTTTCTTTAAATTTGCCACAAATTGTTAGACATTTGATTTATAATCAAGGCTTTTACTTTGAAAATCTGGTGTATCTAAGACACATTATTTTTCATTCAATTAAAAAATGTGATATTTATCAAGAAACATAGCTGTTAGCCAGATTGCTTAAAATTCCATAATGGATTTGGATCACAGTGTCATGGAATCCTGGTCATGGCCTCAGGGAGAAGTGATTGTATTTTAAAGGTGACCTGAATCAGAACTTGGATCCAGATTTTTTAAAGGATTTGTTAAAAGTGTGAGAAAAGGCAGTTTTCTACATTTTTGGCAATAACTTGCCCGACATCTTTGCAGGAGATCTGTTTTGGAATGTGATGGTATTCTATTTAAAAGTTAAAATTGATTGGTAGATGTATGTTTCAATGGATGCTTATTTATTTAAAAAAATTTCACCTGAAATTTCCCATTTTTCTTCTTTTTCTTCATTTTTTAAATTTATTTTTCATTTTTTTCAATCTGGTCTGCTAAGTTGATTCCAAGAAACATGTTAAATGACTTTGAGAAATCAAAATTTCATAAGAAACTCTTATGAGTTATGATATTTGGCTTTTAGTTGGAACATTCTGTCCAACTGAGAGACATTTAAAAAAAATGGGAAACAAGAAAATTTAATTTCAATAATTTCTTTAGGCACTTATTTTGAAAATCCAGTATAATGTGACTGAAATAGAACAAACGTACAAATGATTGAGGCTCTATTTACTCATGCAGTGCCCCTGAATTGGTGGATGTTACATTTGCAGCTAGAATAAGATGGTCAGTGATACTTAACTCTAAAAGAACAGCTGATAAGTAACAACAGAGTGACGGGCTTGAGTTTCTTGAACTCCCTTAATGTGTCTCCTGATTGTGGGACAGGACCAGCTTTTGTTAAACCACTGCACAGCAGTAATAGACCAGTGAGATCTGATTATAGAGCTGAATTAAACTTGAGAAAAGAGGAGAGAAACAGATGTACCACAAGAGGGCTCCGTCACAGATAAGAGGACACTTAAGTCTCTCAACAATAGAGGGGCTTTCCTCATCAAACACACGTAATGCCAGCTGAACAAAAGGCCCGACTAATCAACTCAGAGGTAGGTATCCTTGTGTGTACGGTCTGATCCAGGCCTTGCTAATAGAGTGCCAGGAATCAGTGGATTAACATGACAAAGAGCTGCACTGATCCCTAAAAGAAAGCAGATAAGAAAGTAGTAATCCTCAAACAGCTCACATTAAAGCTGTGAGGGTTTCTGTCGTGATGTTATATGTGTCCCTCATCAATCTGCAGCTTTTTGGGTTTAGATAAGGACATCACATCAACTTTTTGCATCAAACATATACCATTTAGTATGTGAGATGTATTTATTTTGTGGGCAGATGAAGTTGCTTGAATTTGGATGGCTTCTTGGAAGTATCTTCAGTGTTAAATGCCAAATGCCCATTCCTTTAACGAACAGTAGGGCCATTTAGAACATGTGCACATTTTCCCACGATAATGATTGAGAGTTTGTCATCTTTGTAAGTGAGTCTACATTTTTGGAGTGACATTAGATCTCAGTGTTTTGGAAAACACTGCAGCAAATTTGGCTTGACTAACAGCGTTGACAGGCTGAAAGAGCAACAGAATGGTACAGAGAAAAAGAGAGAGAGAGAGAGAGAGAGAGAGGGAAAGGCTGCGAGCGCAAATGCTAGAGATGACAGAAGGCGAGGCAGAGGTCTGTTTTTATTGGACTCTTTCTGGAAGCAACAAATGTTCCCTTAACTTTACAGGGGAAAACTCTCCCACAAAGAGTTTTACAGACTATAACACAGAGTGCACAGAGGACAAGAAGAGAGGAGAGGAGAATACCTTTGACCTTTGTATAAGGGGGTATTTGTAAAGTCAAAAATATGTTTTTTTATTCCAAGATACATCTAAAGGCCACACGGCCACTACACTTTGTTAAGCTAACTGAGAGCATCTCATAACTGTGTAATAGATTTAAGCAATAGTCCACCGTGTGACTCTTAAAACATGAATTTGTTACCATTTAAAGGGATAGTCCAGGATTTTTGAAGTGAGGTTGCTAGAGTCCTGTGGCACTAGTAAAAGCAATTGCTTCAGTAACTTTTGAGTTTAGTGCCTAACTGGAAATTTCCAGGAGTGTGCTAACTGTTATACAGCAATTAGTTGTGCAACAGCAAACCTCAAAATTATCTCACTTTTAGAAAAAATGGTAAAAAAAAAAAAAAAATAGCAATACTGGCTTGACTGGCTGAGACTGTACATTTTTTCACGTTTTATCAACAAAGCCTGTGCCCGTGATAGCTAAACACAGAAAGCAACAATATGCAAACGCATTTTCAACCTTAATTAAATGAAAACTATAAAGACAAGATACTTTCTTTTCTGACTGATAAACTGTATTGTTTTGTTGCAAAAAATCACTCTTGTTGATTTTGATGCCTGAAACACATCACAAAAAACTTGTAACAGGGGCATGTTTACTACTCTAACACTCGAAAGCTTTTGGGGACACACATTTTTGAACCTTTATGGTTGGTATTATTCCCCATTCTTACCTAAATTGCAGCTTCAGTTTTTCAACAGTCCAGAGTCACCACTGTTGTAATTTACACCAGATAATGTGCTACACCTTTTCAGCGGGACAGAGGCAGGTTATTCTAGTTCCTGAATTCTTTTACAGTGAAGCCAAGGAATTGTAACACACACAGACTATGGCTTGGCATTTGCTGAAATAAGCAGGGATGTCCCTGCTTGGATTGAAGCATATGCCACACCAAAACCTGTACGTACCTTTGAGCATTAATGGTACCCTTACAGATATGCAAGTTCCCCATGCAATGGGCACTAACCCCCCCTTCCATCACAGATGCTGACTTTCCAACTGTGTTATGATAATCTGGATGGTCCTCTTTCTCTTTAGCCCTTAGTAAACAACATCCATGATTTTCATTAAGAGTTTAAAATGTGGACCCATCAGACTGCAGCACATTTTTCCAATTCTCTTGTGAGCTTTAGCCCAGATAAGCCGGTGACATTTCTGTTGCTTTATGAACAAACTGTGTCAACTAACAATGGTTTTCCAAAGTGTTCCTGAGCCCAGGTGGTAATATTCTTTACAAAATCAATGCAGTGCTACCTGAGGGATCCAAGGTCATAGGCATTCAATGTTGGTTTTCAGCCTTACTGTTTCGGCACAGGGATTTCTGCAGATTCTCTGAATCCTTTGATGATATTGTGGACTGTAGACAAGGAAATCCCTAAATTCCTTGTCATTTTACATTAGGAAAAAATATTCTTCAAGTGCTGGGCTATCTGCTCATGCAAATAGTTGATCACAAAGTGGTGAACCTCACCTCTACCTTGTTTGTGAACAACAGCATTTCGGAGATGCTCCTTTTATACCCAGTGTTGACACTCACTTGTTCACAGTTAACCTGTTCACTTGTGGAAAGTTCCAAACAGGTGTTTTTTGAGCATTTTTCAACTTGTCCAGTTTTTTGGCACATTTTTCAGGCATCAAATCCATAATGTGGGAATATTTAAAAAAAAAAAAGGTTGAACTTCACTGGTTTGAACATTCAGTATATTGTCTGTGAGAGGTGTTTATTTGAGCAGAGGTGAAAAAGATTTGCTAATCATCATAATTTCTTTACATTTATGTTTAACCCAAGATTCTAAATTCAATGAAATTGGGAGTTTGTAAATCCTGCATTAACCTTCAAAGTTTGATCCATGCCCATCATGGAACAACATAATACACATGGAGGGAAAGGATGTTTCTGAAATTCATTGTGTCAGCCAACATGATGAGCTCTAGATCTTTTGGCTTCACTCCCACACAGCTGTTTCTCTGTCCATGGTATGTACCAGTACTTTGATGTCAGTGACTATCTTTGGGGTAATGGATAAAACTAATAGTTCAGAGCAGAGGTGCATAGTTTAAAGGATGATAATCTCTTTGAGGAGCTTATGATACAGTGGTGGATATTTAGCAAGAAATTTCCAATGAGAAAACATCCATTAGCTTATTACGTCTTCTCTTCAGTCTACTGCAGAAAAAGACTCAAACCCAGCTGTGGAGTTTGGATGTCATAAGTTCTCTAAAAGGTCAGGGGACAAGTGTGTTTCCCTCCAGTTCCCCCTCCAGTTTCCAGCTCGTCCTTCATGCCTCCAATGGCGACTTCCCCAGGGGACAGGTGTGTCACCTCAACCCCCACAATTCCTCGCTATCAACCCCTCCCTGGCGCCAAAGGGACAGGTGTGGGGTGTACTGGCCTTGCAGTGACCTCCTTACCTGAGGGGAAGTCCAAGGGTCTCCTCCTCCTCCTCCTCCTGTTGTAATTCTTTTCTTCCAGCATCTACACACAAGCTCTCCACCTGCTCAAATTCCCACCTGCCTCTGAGGGGTAGTTTTTCGAGGGGGTAAACAAGGGGGCATGAGGGGGTTAAAGATCAAGAATGGCAAGAGATGGAGGCACAAATGCAAAGGGGTATGAGAGTGTATAATAGAGCAAAGAGTTAGGGAGAGAGACGGACATGTGATACGCAACGGCCCACCAGTTTTCTTTGTTCTTTCACCCCAGCGACTGACAGACAGGACAATAGCACCTGGCACTGCTCCTTCTCTCTCTCTCTCTATCGCTCCTCCCCTCCTTCTCTCTGCATTCTCCTCACCTCTCGCTCTCCGGCTCCATTCATCTCCACGCCGCTCCCTTGCACACAGTAGAAGTTTTTAAATAAAGCCAACAAAACCCCTCACAATCATGTGTTTTGGTCATTTGTGCATGAATGACTCGCACCCTCACGTTCTCACTCTCATCTGAATGCCAGCAGCAAACACAAGGCCAATACTGTGACCCACACCTCAAAAATTTTGCATGTTGAGCGCTGTGGCTGCAGAGAAAAAATACAGTTTCAAAGATGTTGAAAAGGAACTGAACATCACACTGACTTGACATGTGTGCTTGTGAGTGAGGTCCATTCATTCTTTGGACTCTTCCCACTTTCTTCCAACCCAAATATCTTCAGATGCCAGCTGGTTGTTCTTAAGATTGCTGGATGCCTCACAAAAAATGCACTTTGAGGTATTAAAAGCTGCTGCTCTTGCTGTGTTAAAGGGACTGTGAGGAGTTTCTAAGTAATTACAAAAAAGTTTCACTTTTAGATATATGCCTGATCGAAATACACACTTTAAGATGAGTTTTATAGCCTCAAAATAGGTTATCTATAAATGCTATTCCTTAGCCTTCCGGTCAGACAGGGCTGGACTGGCCTGGATACTCAACTTCGGGAACAAGACAATTAAAACTAGAGCAAATTTATATTATTCGGACAAGTCTTGGAGCACCAGGCTGTAAGAAGCAATATATAGCCAGCTACAAAACTACGATACTAAGTTTTCCAAAAATTGCTTGTCACACATCAAAAACGACTGCTACGTCACAAGAAAGAGATACATTACCTCGTCGCTCTGCATCCTGTAAGTTGTTGTAAAAAGAAGTTGTTTGTTGCAGAGTTCTGAGGAAGGTCCGAGCTGCATTTATTATAGCATCACAGCAAACGCATGCTTTGGCTTGGGTCTTTTGGTGCGTTCCAGTCGTAGTCAGAAGTGGGAATTTCCAGGTTCTGAGTGGGAAACTGCAACTGGAACGTACCCCGAAGTCGGAATTTCCTACTGGGAACTCTGTGAAACCTCGCCACCCCCAAGTTGACAATCGAAGATGGATGCCCCCAGTGTGAACAGTTATTTAGCTCCTGTAATAATCAATTTATTTGCACTTCTGACTGGGATGTGTCGCTCTAGATCAGCTGTATACATCGTATTGTTAGACTTATATTTACAAAAATGCTGCCATAGTGATAATCACATTCTTCATGTGATATTTGTGAACAACAACGCAGGGCTACTAACAACAGGTAACAATAGCCTGGTAGATCGGCATGTTTTTTTCCGACTTCAACTGGAACGCCGATAAGTCAGAGATGATGTCACTCCCAGCTCCGAGGTTACTGGAACGCAGCATTACGACAGTCGCCGCGCGTGCTCATGGGTAGCAGAGTCTTTATGTCGCCGCAAATAGATTCTCCTCATAGCACCTTTAAGCTGGTATAAAAGCAAAAATATTTCCTTTTGAAATTAACAAAGCTGCTCTCAGGTCTACCATCTTTAAAAGGTAGTAAGATTGTCACCATACCAGTCTTCAAAACTTTGATACAGTTTTTTGTATCCAGAAAACTTTGATTTTAAAATTTAAACATATGCCTAGCACTGAAATGTCACATGCTAAGAATGTACTTTTCATAGTTCTTGTATAAAAATGTCCATGATCTGTCTACAATCCCCCCTAACATATGAAAAATCCATCTCCTGCCTGTTCTACCCAAGATGCTGAGAAGTGCTGAGAAGCCTCCTCCACTTCCTCAGAGGACTGTGGTCAGACCCAGCTCATGAGGTTTTTAACCAAACAGCCAATACAGAGCAGGGCCCTAACCCTGAAACCCTAGTTTGCATGAATACAAAATTTTAAGAAACTTTGGGCACATCTAAACTAGAAAGAAAGTGAAAATCACTTCCCTTGCCGACTGGAGAATAAGGCTTAAGGTCACATGAAACAATGAGACCACTCCTCAAGGTAACAGCTCATCAGCTGACCTCTGATCAACAGCTTCAGCAGATGTTTGTGTTTTTAATCCGGTGATGCGGGATCTTAAAGTAGAAATAAATCCACAACAAAAATCACATTTTATGATTATCACAAGTTATCCGATAAATAAAGTGTCTCAAAAAGGATCCTGGTTATTTGGGAGGATTCTTTTTATTTTTATTTAATCTAATTTTATTTTATTTTATTTTATTTTTACATTTTGTCGGGCTATTTGCCTCTTTGCTTCTTTTGCTAGAGAAAATCTTGGGTGCATTTAGATTTGTGAGCAAGACAGATCTCTTTCTATATAAGGGCAAAAGTCTTTTTTCTCCAACTTATTGAAGTGTTTGTCTACAAACTACATTCCATTTCTTTGATTTATGCACATTGTTCTCTAATCCACCTCCTGCTGCTGTGGTTTACCAGAGTCTGATGATCTGGAAATATTCCTTCTATGGCAAACAAAATGTTTATATTTATGTTTGGATATGACACAGGTTATTTAAATGACCCTCAGTTTCAATTAATTCCCATTAATCCCCATAGAAAGTTTCCAAATTGGAATATTTCCAAAATTCCAAAGCTCATCTTCCAATGAAAGGTTTCTGGAAAGTAATGAAGATTTTCTGCCACTTTGCAACCCTAATAAAGACAATACTTTGTGTGGTATTAACCTTAAAATGTGGCTATTACAAGACATTTAGTGGCAAAATTGACAGCTTTATATTGCTTAACATCGTTAGCTGGCTATCTTCCATCAGGGAAAATCTGGACAAAATGGCAATCATGTTTAACAGTGCAACAGACCCAGAACAACCTCACTTCAAAAGCCCAAACTATCCCTTAAAGATGTTTCTCCAGCTTCTCTAACTTGTCTGTCTTCTCTGTTTTTTCTCTTCTTTGTTTTTCTTGATTTCTCTCTGAACTCTTCACCCCATGGTTGCACTTCTGACTCTGCCTCTGCTTTGCTTCCCCACGCAGCGCACACAAAGACTCATTCACACACTCATACACCTGCCCTGCACTCACACACACACTTTCATTTTAGTGTGTAGAAGAAGAAATCAGCTTCTCTGCTGCATAATTGAGGTCAGAAGGACTTTCAGCTGTGTTAAAGTCATTTAAATCCATTATCTAGTAGAAGAGATGATTTTAAAATGCTGCATATGTTATAAAACCGGATTTATAGTGGAGTAGGCTGGAAAGAAAACGCTTTTACTACTGAACAGGGAATAGTGTGTGTAGGGGCTGGAAAGCAAGGTATGGAAGGGCCCCTTTCCCCGCTAACACTCCTGAGACCAATCCATTGTCCAGCCAACATCCTCTTTGTGTGTGTGTGTCTGTCAGTGTGTGTAACAGGATGTCCATGACATCTCTGAAAAGCAACGCTGCTTCCCTCCACAGTACACACACCCATTCCTGTGCATTGTTTCCTGCAGAGATGTAAGAAAGTGAGGTGTGTGTGTTTGTGTGTGTGTTAGTAAGAGAAGGAAACAAAGCAAGGTACTAAAAAGGTGCGCATGTAAAGGAAAGAGAGAAAACAGTGCACGTGGGAGATATCACTGGACAGTAGAACGAGAGAGTTGAGTCAGACAGGCAGACAGAAAAGGGGGGAGTGGGCCATGGATGACAAAGGGACTGAAAGGAGGAGAGGAGAGATGGAGGGATAATGGATGATAATGTGAGAAACAGGAGAGGAGCCAGTGAAAGAGATTATCTGATCCGAAAGAGACACACACAGCAACACACAGGGCAAGAAGAGAAAGAAAACATTCTGACAGGAACAGGCTTTCTGCTCTCTTCTTCCCTTTTGTCCCCAAAACACTTTGCCTCACTTTCCTGAGCTGCTAAATTACAGCTCAGACGACTGAATAGGTGAGAAGACAATTTCATGTCAGCAGGTTGTCAGAAACATCAGAGCTCTAACATGAACCTCGTTTTCATGGCTTGAGCAGCGCACATGAAATATAGAACCAACTAGTTTTGAGATCTGTCTTTGGGTTGAAAGGCTTTCCAGAACTTTTTCATTAATACAAACCCCTATTTCAATAAAGATGGGATGTTGATAAAACCCTAAATAAAAGCAGAATTTAAATGTTAGCAAAACCTTTTCACCCTATATTCAGTTGAATACATTACAGACGATATATTTAAAGGAACACTCCAACATTGTTGTTGTTTTCGTGTCTTGCCTGAACCTGACATACCAGATAGACAGCTCCATATATCTGTAAAATGTTTCCCTAATCCATCTGTGAAGAAGATGTTCGAAAATGTTTTCAGAGGCAGAACCTTCAAACCAACAGAGGCTTTTGATTAGACAAATTTGTTTGGCTCATCACACTCATCACGGACCCATCCATGTCAAGCAACGCTGCTTTATATGATGTAGCATATGTAGCGGCTGTAGGCTAACAGCAGTTAGCCATTAGCTTAAACTATCTTAGACTATCATCTTACATTAAATTAAGCACAGATGTATCATTTCACACTTTAATGTGAAATGAATCTCGTCAAAGACGATCTCTACCAAGTTTTCCCGGTAAACTTCTGAGGAGAGCAGATTTTGCAGAGTATCACTGAGTAACCATGACTGCATGACATGTAGTCACTTCCTGATGTTATCACTTCTGCAGCTCTCTCCTGGCTTCCCTGATTGGGCCGTTAAGCATTTGGTTAATTGAAGCTGCTGGACAATGGAGGTTGGCAAGACAGATATGCAGGATTTCAGAATCAGGCTGGTTCATCTGCTCTGCAAGGCTCGCCTTGCCTTACTCCCAAGTCCATAACAAGCAGGTAGACAGCATTCTCTTGAATGTGCATCCAGTCACGAGTAAAAGACGGACAAAGATAGGCAACATTAGCTTAGCTTTAACAACCGTGGAAGTGCTTCTCAGCTTGTCAACAAACCAAGACCTTTGTTTACAAGTACAAGAAAATTTGCTACTGAGGACTATGGCTGACTTAATGAGAGAGGACGAGGATGATTTCTTCAGGACTGACACAGATCCAAAACCTTACCTATTTTAACAAGACGTAGGAGGAACAACATGTTGTGAATGCTGAGCATGCACATAGAGAAGCTGAGGCAGTGGGACGGCCAGGGCTGTATTCTCAGTATGTCTGAGACATCGGCTATGTTTACATGAGAGCTTTAATCCTTTAATAAAACTGAAATACTATTTTAAAAAAAATCCAAAATTACCTTGTTGACATGCCCCTTTATGGCTCCCTTCTTGATGTGGACCCAGTTCTCTGGGACAGATAAGTGCTGCTCTGAGCCATATTTTCAAAAACTCTTCACTGATTCTAATGTCTCCCTGCAACTGGCTTCCACAACTTCAGGACTATAGACTTAAACTGCTGGGAAAATAAAGAAAGGGGTATAACATGGAGTTTTCTGGAAGACCAAGATATTTTAGGCGGCTGCTAGTGCCAATTAATATGGAGAGAGGGAGAAGTCCTGATGACTTTCTGTCTTATTCATAGACGTACTCTATCACATAGAGGAGACTGGTTAAACATGCTAAAAGGCATATGAAACCCCCCAAAAGCCCAATACAATGTCTCTCAAGTTCACTCCACTTAAACAAGTTCATACTGATCATAGATGTCTATCAGACAAATGTCAAAACTTTCTTGCCAGAAGCATAAAACTATTGCTCAAAAGTATTTCTTTTCCCAAATTAGAAGGATTAAAGAGGCATTTTGGGAATTCTTTTTTACATGCTTGATTGAAATCAAGACATCTGGTAGCCTGCCCTGTGGCAGCTGGCCATGAGGCTCTTAAACTCCACTCAGCTGGCATCAACAAATCCTAAAATGACATACAGCAATTTTAAAAGGCTCATGTCTGACTGGTCCAGTCTGGGGACAGGCACACTCTCCCAGTCTGACTCCAGAGTTACAGAATGAAGGGATTGGCAGAAATATCAGACCTCTCCTCTGAAAGAGTCCTTGAAGAATATTTCCCAAAACACCAAGTTATTCTCTTTAGCAAGAACCTTTCTAGGCCCTCACACTGTGTTTTGGTTCATTAAATACATAACTGTTCAGATTAAGACCAACACACATACTGGCAGGGCTGATAGCAGCATTAACAAACTGGCTAAATTGAGAAAACTTGTCTTTGTCCTTGAGGTCTGTATGTGCTGCTTCTTCCATGACTGTACGCTTTAAGATCTTGATCCCTGTGGAGCAATGTTTTAGAACTGCACTCAAGACTCATCCTGATCTGGAGGTATGCGACATGTAAAATATTTGTGGGAAGAAAGGCCTTAGTTGATAGAGATAACTCATTTACCAAAAATGTACCCAACCTAAGCTATAAAATTCTCACCGATGGACAGAATCATACACCAAGAAGCTCTTTGATGAAGCCGAAGCAGAAGAGGCAGTGACATCAAAACTCTCCGCTCTGTCTGGTCCTGTGGGATTCTGGGTATTTGCCCAACAATTTATCCGCCTGACTGTGCTTTCACTGACTGTGTGTGCATACTTCAGGCCAGTGTGGTGAGCTACAAATTCATCATGACACATAAAGTTTGAATTTGGAAGATGTATGAGGAGCAAAATTTGACGCAAGACGCAACTTAGACGGTAACATCCCAACAAAGTGGGAGTAATCACAATGGCAAACATAAAGGAGCCCTCTAAGGGAAACTCGGTGAGCAAGTCAAAATCAAACATGCATCTGTAAATGTATTTAGTTATTTTGATTCATTAAGTCTCAGGAGTAGTATGTGAGGTAGAGCCCTGAATTTGTGCCTATTGTCTGGCATACATCATCACAACATTTAACTGCAGGCTATTTTCTTTTTTATAAGATTTATAGATTGGATGACTTTGGCTTGGACCAGATGTTAGTCATACTGGCTTAGACTTTTGGGGGAATTTCTAAGAGGTTTTACTACCAGTTGTTATTTTCTTTGCTGTCTGTAGCTCTCACTGCCCTGACCCCTCTCTCTTTGACTTCATGCTTCCTACCAAATCTGATTCTCTGTTTCCAAATTTTTTTGTCCAAGCCAGGTAGCATCAGATTGCTTTTCAATAACAGCCTCACTCTATTTGGAGCTTCCACTTGTTTTAAGGGATGTTTTTGACTGCTGCTGTCACCAAGTACTTGCACATTCGTTGTTTGGTCAGTTAATTCATATACCAGATTATGACCGAGAACAGTGGTGTGCCTGAGAAGATGTGGATTGAACAAGCTTATAATTTTGGTGAACACTGAACTGATTGAATCATTTAAAAACTTGTGAATGAAGCATGATTGAAGTTCACTCTGAAAGAGGAGAACAGCCGTTTGCAGACACTCGTATCTGCCAAAACATTCCCTTCCAAAAAATTCACATAAAAGTACTTTGTGTGGGCTATTTATAGTAAAAATGTATTATTTTCCCTGCCAAGTAGATTATGTTCTTACTGTCATTAGTTTGTTTGTTTGATTGTAAACAGTATAACTTAAAAGTTATGAATGGATTTTGATTGCATTTTCTCTGAATATGGTTCATGGCAAAGGAAGAAATCCTTAAAATTCTGGTAGTGATCTTAATCCAGATGCAAATCCAGGAATTTTGAAAAGATTTGTTAACATCATAAGAGCAGTATTCAACATTTTTTCCACAGTAGTCCACAGTGCTGGTCATGGAACAAGGAAGGAGTGAAAAGATTTATATAGTGATCTAAAACCCAAATGTGAATTCCTGGATTTTTCACAAGATTTCTTAAAAGTGCAGTTTTCTACATTTTAACAATAAATCACCAAACAATGATGGGAATGCCTTGGCAGAGGTTTATGCTCTTGAAGCACTTATGGTTTACTCTGAAATCAGGCTCTGTGTGCACAATATCACTAGAAAGCTTTTTTTAACAGGAAACATGAGTGCTGTTTGTGCTGTTAGCCTTTAGCCTGATGAAATATCAGGCTAAAGACTAGATTTATTATCATCTCTATTTTGCTCGCGGCTACATTGTCATGCTCACTGTAGTTCTATGCATGCAAATGTTTTAATACCTGAAGGCTGGTTAAAAAGAGGATTTAATGTTACCCAACCTTGACTTTTTAAATAACTCAAAGTTCATGAACATATAATGCAAAAGTCCATTTTGAATGCTTTTTCAGAAAACTGTCCATGTATATACCCCACCTCAATGGTTAAAAATCCTTTCCCTTTACTGACCCCACCCTTCAAAAATGTGTGCTCGAGCAGTCAGTTTGGAAAAACTACTCACAGTATGCCAACAGGAGATATTCCAAATCCTGATAAGAGACACCCTCAAAGCCAGATGTTTGTTCAAAAGAAACATGTCTGTGCAGCCAAAGTAAACATTAGAACACAGTGCTGGAAAACTGAAGACACATTTTTTAGTGTGGTGTGACCAGATACAACCCAAGAAAATTTACATGAACACCAATGTTATATGAATCCCCAGAGCTGAAATGTCCAAACTGAAAATTAGATACATCGTGAATGTCCACCGAGTCAAAATCAAAACTTCACATCATAAAAGGTTTACTCAGGTGGGACATTATTTCCAGTTCTGGCGTCTGAGTTCATAAGTCAATGAAATGCACAACCTTGCAGTTAACCTCGTGCACCAGATAGACTGCTCAATATATCTGCAAGATATAGCTTACAATTCCATACGGGCTTCAGGTATGTTTTCAAAAACATACCTGGAAAATGACTGGACACTCATTCTGTAAATCCTATTCATTAAGGTTAAGGCCCAATTAGTGGTGTGCGATATGACGATATTAAATCGTTAAGGATTATAACCTGGGGATGATCTATCAAAGCAGAAAGATCGCCAGATCGTCTGTGTGGGCGCAGAGACTTTGACGTGCACACGACTAACCAATCGTAGCACATTACGCGCAGTGCATGCTGGGATCTCCTGTTTGGTTATGTAGCATGAAGCTATGGCGGAAAGAGAAAAGGAGATAAAAGCTTGAAGATGTCTGAACAAAAATCTGTTATAAAGCAGCTGTATTATTCACTCAGATTATAGACATTGCAGTTAGATACCATTTGTTTTAAATTGTTGCACTTTAAGAGATAATGTTGATATTGTTGTTCATTAGCTTTTATGTTTACATTTATTGCACATTTTTATAAAAACTGCACCATTTAAATTAAAACCTGTTCATAAAGTTTCTTTGGCTTTAATTGTCTTTTTTTTTCATTTAGGGTTTTACATGTTTTTATATGTTAGGGGAAAAAATGGTCAAACATACAAATTAGTCTAGAAAAATCAATGTAAAAAAGAATCGTAATAAAATTGTGATTGTGATTTTATTTTTAAAAAACCGTGATATTATATTTTTGCCATATCGCCCATCCCTAGGCCCAATCCGATAATGCAGAAGGTGGTTTCTGCTGCAGAGGGTTAAAGTATGACACCAATCAAATAATACTTAATGAAGAATGTGGTTGTTATAATGAGACTACCCCTGAAGCAGGAAGCATCCATGCTTATCATTTAAAGGCTTGTAGTTATTCCCTATTTGGTCATTAATGCTGGCCTTTCTTTAACCTCAAAGGAAGCTGATTGGTCAGTGCCTCTGCAGACCAAGCTCAATCTTTAGCTTTACAGGATGGATCTACTTTATGTCAGACACTGAATGAGGTGGATCCAGCTGCACTGCATGGTTAGTATAGCAACAGTCACAAAAATGGATGATTTCTAGGTGTCTATCATTGACATAAAGTATTTTTAAATTGGGCTCCACATTTTCTTTTCTGATGAAAAGTAACCTTTCTATGTAACTTCTTTCAAATGTTCTATGTGAAAACTTGAAAAGGAGTGACTGGTTCCTTTTTAACGGTTTAAACTGAACTTTAAGTGAGCACATTTTGAATATGAAGTTGCACAACACTAGCCCAGACCTGCTCTGCAAGTGGTCAACAACTAGCTGTTGTAATTTTGAGCTTTGCACATAAACTAATTACTTGTCTAATTAACAGTGACTGATGGTTTTAAATTTTCTGACTTTCCCGTAAAGTGATCCTCAACACTGGAACTCTGGGGGCCGAGCTGCCCGGAGACTGTTTAAGAAACATGCCTCAGAGGCAGCGAGGGCAGAGGTTGGCTAAAAAAAGGGCATACCAGCATAATTTGTCCATGAGAACTTTTCCATGTGTGCTCTCGAGTGCATTTGGGTTGTTATGAATATTTTTGAGTGCTGACATGTGTGTGGGCTCTTTGTGAGTGTGCGTAAGCTTAATCCATAGACAATAAGGAATGTGTAGCATATTTCTTTGGCTTTAGACTTGATGACAGAAGTGCTTTTCCATTAAGCACCCTGCCTCTTTGTAGCTCTTCTCTCCTCCCTTGTCTAACTTTACCACCTACTTCTCTCCCTCTGCTGTCTCTTACTCCTCAATCTCACCTCTCCATCTTACCCCTCATCTTCTGTTGACCTTTGTTCCCTTACACTAAATCTCCCCCACATCATGCCCTTCAAGTTCCCTCTCCTCCTGCCTCATCCCCCTCCTCTTTAGCTTTTGCTGTACATTTTCAGCTCTTGTACTTGCTGACAGCCCCAATGAGGTGGTCCAGTGGCAGACATCTGAAAAATGTACCACTGCAATTACTTCCACTTCCATGAAGACATGCACAGCAGTGTAAGGGAAAAAGACACAAAATTCCACAATAGAGAAACATGTATTCAGAGTTTCAACACTTTACACTTAGGTGCTCCAAACTTCCAGCACAGATGGGGTAAAAGAGAATACCTGTCAGGATGAAAATGTCTGCTGTCTAGAAACACTGACTTGTCTCAAACTTATCAAAACACTGGAGAAAAAAATCAATCAGCAGTCACGGAAATAAATTTTGTTTTGCCTGCTGATACAAGACTGCTTGAACACCTAAAACTGTACAAGGCCCACTTAACCCTTTAGATTCAAGGTCATATTTTTCTGTTACCTTGCTCTACCTGGACGACGTTTAATGAAATATAATTGAAGTAGAACCTCAACCCTCTCAACTGTATGGATGGAACAATTTAATTACTGCTGATTCAAAACCTTAATGGAAGCTATAATTTGCTCATCCAAGGGAATAAGTCAGGCATTACCAAATGGCAGACTCCGGTCCAGATAAAGACGGAGTGATGGTTCTGTCTGGACTGCAACCAATCTCTAATAAATTAACAAGAATAGATTTTAATGGAGCAACTTTTCGTCGCGGATATACAGCAGGTGCTGCTACTCAAGCTAACACTTGCACAGCTACGATGGTCTGATCACAGCATGGTCATGCCATGAGTGCTTCTAAGTATATGTTCTGTACACTGTTTTCTGAAGCTTAAGGTTGTTTTATGAAGCACGCCATCGTGTCTGCAGCACGAGCCGCAGCAGCAAACAGGAGGCAGAGCCATATTAACTCCACGTACAAAAACATGAGACCCTTGTCACCTGCAGGCTTTGCCACCGACCTGTATCAGAAATACTGATGCGAGCTGAGAGCGTTTGTGTTGTAGTGGCGTTGTGTTGTGTACAGAGCTGATTCTGTTCTTTTTGTAATTGTTTACTAGTCGAGTCGATCATTTGTTCGCGTTACTTTCATTGTTTCTGTGTTTTTAGCACTCGTTTGCCTCCAAATGTTTTACATTTTGAAAGTTCTAGCAGCACCGTGTACCGCTGTTTGTGTGTGAGAAATAAAGAGAAGAGAGAAAAAGACCAAAAGACAGGGAGAGAGAGAGAGTTAAGGACAGCATGAGAAAGAGAGAGAGAGTGAGAGGGAGCAAAATCCAGAACCTGTGCAATATTTATTTTCTTATCACTTTGTTACGTTATACTGCAACGGCACGGCTAAAAAGCAGTTACACATGACAGATGATTGTACTTTTAAGAGTTCATTTCTTGTATTATAAGATGCTGACTTTTTTTACTACAAGTGTAGGTTTTCGTATGTTTTAGGCTGTAACCTCTCAAAATTAATAAAAAATAAAAAGCTGGGACCTCTAAAACTGGTTATTCAGCTCTGTTTGTACTTTTTTATGTATCGAAAGTTAGATTTTTGTTCTTAATTTGCGATAAAGGGCTTAAATTAATTTTGCTAGGGCTATTTTTATTTACCATAAAGGATCTAGCTGACAGTCAATAAAACATATCTTGCATTTAATACATCGACAATAAACATTGTTGAAACCATAAAAATGTGGACATATGCAGGCTTTAAGACACAAACTGGACTTCTGTTTAGGGATGCAAATTATCGAGTAATTCATTAATCGATAGTTGTTTCATCTTATTGATCGATGATCGATTAATTGATAAGCAGCAATTTTTCTGCGAAGCTGAATTTCCCTCTGAATCAATAGGTTCCTTTTTACGAATCTATCTTTCTTATGAAAGAGAAAATGCAAATCATATTCCTTAATAAAAGATTTATTCTTAACAGCAGGGAACAACACATTCACAAACGCTGTGGTGATTGTAGGCTGAGAGCTACTCGCTCCTTGCAGCACGGCTGAATGTGACGTATTGAGGTGATAATTTAGCAAAGTTGTGGAGGAGTTGTACTTAAAAATACTTCCACAGATTGTGCATTTGGTGTTTTTGTCGTCATTAACCAACTTAAAGTGGTTCCATACCAAACTCCGTCTTGTCCTCTTCATCCTGCCAGCTTGCCGCCTCTCATTTGTCTTGTTGTTGCTGTTGTCGTCTTCTTCTTCTTCTAATAACGTTCCGGCAGGCTGAACGCAAGGAAGCGTAATGCTGCTCTCCACAGGTTGGGTTATGTTGTTGTCGTCAGAGGCCATCTTCTCTTGTGTTCCCGCGTGTGTGTCAAGGATGTCTGGCATCAAGCGCGCCCTCATGCGGGCTTGCGGGGAATTACGGGTTCAAAACGCAATTAATTGCAATTAATTTACTTTAATCGATTAATTTCTTATCGACAATTAATCGATAATTGATTAATTGTTTGCATCCCTACTTTGTTTTGATCCTTTTTCGGAGGAAATTTTATCAACTGGACCTCGGTGACTTTTAATTGAATACCCTTGGAATAAGTCATTTCAGGCATTGTCCACAGGAGAGGGTGAAGTCTGGATGCAGCTGACTTTTGTCTTGTGCATAGAGGTACATTATCTCATAGAGCAGACATCTGAAATACTCAAAAAGGCTTATATAAAACTAAAAAACATAATCTTTCATATTTAATCTTAGATAATATTAAGTTGTGTTTAGGGTCAATTTGGAAAAATATCTAAATTGCTCTTTGGTAAAATCATCTTTTTTTCCTGCAGTAACACATATTTGACAGAGTAACTCTTTAAACTACACTCAGAACAAAGCTGAAAACATGATTAAGTATCAAGTTTGAAGCTTAGCTTTTATATATATATATATGGATTTTAAATATATGAAAGGCCTGGTATTAAATTTTGATTTGATTTCTGTTGTTTTTTTCAAATATAAAGTTAAAATTAAGTCACTGTCAAGAAACAAAACAAGACAATATCTCGTCAACAAATTCAAAAAGGAATGGAAGAAGGCAAAAAAAGTATTAATTCCCTACCCTTCTCCAAACAATAAACTGTACCAATGCAGATATTATGCACATATTGTACATACACAGACTCAAACACAACTGTGTCCATGCACACTGAGTCCTTGCTTGGACATTGCAGCAAAAAACATTTCCATACACAATAATATGTTTAAATGATCTACTGCCTTGTTCTGGTCTACATACCACTGATTTCAGACAAGCTAAAGCTTTGTTCAAGCCCAATTAAGATTGCTTACTTTTATAGGGGATTGTCCTGATCAGCTTTTTAGGCTCCAAATTTCTAATTTAGATTTTAGATATGAGTATCTGCTGATGAGAAGTCCTGTAGTCAACATCCCTTCATTCATACAAGTGCTGCATTAGAAATCCAATCTAATTAAATTCAATTTAGACAGCTTTAGCAACTCAACAGCTTTCCTTTGTGGGGAAATGATTTGGAACATCTTAAAAATACAAAAACGCAATGACATACAAACAACAGATGACAATAAAAAATGAAATATAGACTAAAACCAAACACTGTTGTAAATACAATAATAAATAAATAATCAGATGTGATCAAAACAATAGCACATCGATAAAAATAGTAACAATGATCAGTCTAATAAAAGATTAAGGGGCATCAATCAGTTGGAAGAGTAAAAACGTGAAAAATTGCAGGAGCATTGAAAGCACTGATTGCATGTGTGTGCATCTGTGTGTTTGTGTGTCATGATGCAGCCTTTCAGCAGTTGTTTCTCAAGAGGGCTTTAAATGTCATCCATCACAAAACAAAGGAAAAAAAGGTCTCATCCCAGCGGAAATATAGGTGTGTGCATTTGTGAGCCTGTTTTGTCTGTCGGTGAGTGTATGGGTGTGAAACAGAGACAGAGGATATCATATACAGCCTTTCAGGAAGAGCCATTGTCTGCTAAAAAGGTTTTTACTGTCATGTGCCAAAATTACAGAATAGCTAGGGACATCCCAAAGGAAGTGTGTGTCTAAGTGTGTGACTCAGACAGTGTGTCATGAATGTTAAGGTCATAGAGGCAACAGCATTAACAAACAACGACAAGTCCCAAAAAGATGGATGATGGAAATTAATGCAAGCCTATAGCTAGTGCAGTATATTCTTATATGATCTGTTTCACCCCGTATTCTACATAAAGCGCTGCTCTGCGCTCTTGCTCCGACTGAAGGCTGGCGACAAAATGCAGCACAGCTTGGGGGGCACAAGATCCCCATAGCACCACAAGCTCTGTGTGAATTTTGATATCACACAGGAACAAAACAAGCAAACTTAGAAAAGAAACAAACAACGCATCTCTTTACTTCTCTAAGGTTGCTTTGCTGGTCCCGATGTCATAGCTGATTTATATCACTTCTATCTGCCTATTTACCTGAAGAAAGTATGTTTGGTGTCATATATAATGCAATATATTTCTGTACCTCTGCAATTCCCATTTCGTTGTCTATTGCATCATGTTGCTTTTGGGACCCTGGTGGGCTGTTAACCTGATGTTTGTGCATCTGGTTGTGAAGTCATGACAATCTTATGAGGAAATTTACATTTGGGAGTCTTAGCATTGTGTTTTACTTGAAAGTGTCAGATACAGCACATGTCTGACTTCCTTTTCTGGTACTTTTTGAACAACAACAAATTTATGAGGTTGTGCTGAAAATAGACCTGCAGAATATCTCAACCACTGCGGTGTGCAGTGTCACTTCAGGGACGCATTGCTGCAGCGCCATGCAGAGCATGGGCAGTGGAAATGTTCTGATAGACGAGAGCATGTTGCAGCGTGGTGCAGTGAGGCGCTGCACATTTGCTTTACGTGGAATTGGGGAATAAGTGAATACTGTAACAGGATAGGTAAAAGTTCATTTGTCTGCTATCCTGAATCCATTCCCGGACAATATTATAGCCACTTTTCATGAGGATCTTGAAGTCTTCTTAGGTGGATCAAGACACTTGAAAGTAGATTCACAGTGGTTTCAAACTTTGTGCATTTTACTTGCATGACCTGAAATTTCAAGAACACCTTAACCACTTTTATCAAGACACTCACATGCCTCTTTTTGGCCAAATCAGGAAGCCATATTTACACATACATGTATCTTCTCCTGGATCTTTCATCAGAGCTCTGTAATTTCAGTAAACCTTCACACTGCTGTTGTGAGTCATAGTCCTGATTGGTATAGAGGACACTGCAAATGTGGAATTCTGTAGCTGCAGAGGGGTGGGTAATAATGTCAATATCTACAACAACAAGCAAATTCAGCGATTTATATCAGTTTGTGCACCACTGACTGCTTCCTGACCCTGTTGCAGCACTCCGGTCTGTTGTAATAAGGGCAGGAAGACGTGGTTCTTTGTTCTAAACACAGGACAAGTTCAATGCTAAAGAGAATCTTACAGTTGCACATAGTTTGAGCTAGCATAGTTTTCTGAGTAGTTCTAAACTGCAAGTAGGTTCATTGTGAGGCTTTTGGTGGCACCCAGCAATACAGTGTGCTTGCTAGCATTAACATCCGGATATTTCAGCCCAGAGACAAAGTTCAAAAGTGCCTTTATTTACTAGTGCCATGGGCCTCAAGCATCCCCCCCCCCAAAAAAAAAAGAACTGAATCTTTCCAGACTGCAAATAATGTACTGTGAGACTTTAAATAAAAACACTTGGATTTAAACTGATCAATCTTCTGTATGAACAAACTTTCCATGCAATGGGTTGCATCATGTGTTGAAGGGTATCTTTACATAATATAATTTTGAAACAGAAAGTAACAAAGTGAAAGTGAGCCCCCTGAAGCCACAGAAAATATCCTGAGAGGTCTGAGTTATGCAAAAACTCTCCACCATGACAATAGATCAGCAGAGGCTGTGAGTCGTTTTAATTGCCCGAAGCACTCTGTCTGTACCCTAAACCATCAGACTGCCACATCCACCGTTGCAATCAGCTCACATTCTTTTCACTTTTTGTCTCGTTCAGTCTGTGCCTCTCTCTTTCTCTACCTCTCCCCCTCTTCTTTCTGAGCTTCTCCCTCTCTTTTAACTAGCTCTTTAATTCTTGTGGCTTTTGGGCCTTTATTCCATTCAGCCTCTCCTGTGAAACCAGCTAACTAATTCATCTCCAGACAAATTGCCAATCAGCTGCAGACAAAGAGAAGAGGAGAAAAGGGACTGGTCCTCAATAGAGCTGATCGCTGTTTTACTAAACGTTCCTTCAGAGGAGGGGGGAGGCGGACCAGAGGGGGGGAGAGTGCTTTTAAATGTGTGTTTGTCTGTGAGCCATGTGGGGTTTGTATAGTTTCGGTTTGTGGGGGTATTTGTGTGTATCACTGTGTGTGTGTTCATCACGGCCGTGTGTGTCCTCGTCACCCCCTCCTGCCAGGGTTCACCACTTTTTGTATGCCGAGGTTAACGACCCTGCCGTCCAATCACATTCTCCTGTCAGGGCCCCGTCGCCAACAGCAACAGGTGGTCTGGCCAATTGGTATCCTACAGAGCGGAAAAGTAGGAGGAGAAAGAGATGGGAGGATGAAGGATGGAGAGAGACTGAAAGGAGCAGACTGGATCATGAGAGCGCAGTTTCTCCCAAATACTCTTAAATCACTTTTATCCTCTTGGTTGTCGTTGTGGTTCTTAAACTCTGACCACAGAGCGGGGAAACGTCTTTGTTAGGATCATTACGTAGAGCCACTTCTCAGCACATGAGTGAATTCACCTGCAGACACAACCCTACACATGCTGCCATTTTAATGAGGAGCTTTTCATTAGCTACGCTAATACCATATATGAAAATATGCCAGGATTACAGAGTCAAAAATGTGTAAATGTATGCAACTTGTGACCACAGCAACAAAGAGAAAATTGTACCTTTAATCCTCAACAATTAAAACCCAGACTGCTCTAATTCAGCATCCCTAAACCCTCTAGAGCTGGCACACACTTCATTGTCTGGTGCCAGAATACACTCAAGTGCCCCAACACTCCCCACTATGAGCCATAATCAGCCTGACTCGGGAGGCTACCTGTGGAGCAACTAGCCCAATTATAATCATGTTGAGCTGTCATATGACTCAGTGACTCCATGTCCTGGCCAGAAACGTGGACATGTCAATTAAATTATTAACTAGAAAGCACTCGGAGAGCACAAACCTCTGCCAAGGTAGCTCACATATTGCTGTTACATCAATAGGCAATAGTTCCATCATAAAGTTAGAATTATAATATGATTTCTTGACCCTGAAAAACCACACCTCGCACTGGGAATCATGTTGATATCATTATCAGTTAGACTGTTATTGAGAAAAAAATGATTGCTTGCTGATGGTGGTGATCTGGATCATCGCCAAAATCCTATACTATTCTTTTTTAAGGGCCATTACCAACATTCAAAATTCAAAACAAACTTATAAACAAACAAACAAGCAAACAAAAAGCAAAACATCAGCTGGCAAAAACACAACCTTCTTGGCAAGTTAAAAAAGTCCCCATGAGAACAGTTTACCTACCTGTGTTTTTTTAATTACTTGCAGTTTTGACATTATTTACAGAAACATAAAGAGTGGGACACAGTGTGCCCCTTATCATCCAATATAGAGATTTTTTTTGTATGAACAATTAAATGAGAAAGTACAAGAATATTATACCTCACATCATAAAATATTTCAAGAATAATCTCAGAATAACAGCCAAGATTAACAATATAGTTTCTAATATAGATTCAATTTGTTCATGTAAAGAGGGACAGAAAGTATTAAACAGCCCCACATGGAGAGAATTCAAATGGAAAATTAAGATGAGAATCCACAAGACTCCTGTTGTCATACGCACATTTTGGTACCGCCTCTTCAGTGTTGGAGATGCTAAGGTCAGGTAGGACATCACACTCACATTTTCTGAGACTGCCCCAAATAAAAAAAAAATGTATTGGCAAAAACATCAGGAAAGAAAGTGGTAGATGTTTGTATATTGGATTAACTTTTAAAGTAGTTTACTTTATATTAGGTATGTCACCCTCATATAGTGGACAGAAATAATATCCTTCTATGAAGAGCTCTTCTCCTTATTGCTGCATAACAGCAGCTTTTTCATTAAGGGAAAATTGGTATTTTTGAAATACTCTGCATGTTATAATATTTGCTAATTTAAACTCTATCACACTTATTAAGGTCTTTATCTGATATACCTAATAATACACTGTCAATATGAGTACCTGAAACAACATAATTTCCCCTTGGAGATTAACAAAGTGTTTCTGATTCTGACAGAAATGGGTTGGTGCTCACATTCTGCTTTATCCCTTTTACATGCCTCTTTACTCTGGCACTTGCATGAACTTTGTTCCTGATAGGCTCCATAACTGTGATTAGCACTATCCTGGATGAGTCCCCAGTGGTATCTCTCTCAGCTTCTAAGTCCCGAACTGCAGAACAGCATGAAGATTGGAACTGCTTAGCACGTTTTATGTGGGTAACAAGCAGTTCAGGCTAATATCACAGACAAAGGATTTGCAGAGGCAGAGTAGATTCCTGAATTAGCCACTCATTGTGTTATAATTGTATTATTGTAATACAAGACAAACACACACTTATAGAGCAGAGCATCAACATCTATGTATGCTAGGGTTGGGTAAGTGGACCACATCAGGCCCTCCTCCTAACTTAAAGGAATAGTTCAGTTTTTTTGAAGTGGGGTTGTATGAGCTCCTTATGGTCACTAAGAACGTTAGATACAGTAGAAAGTTCTCTCCTCTCCCCCAGTAAGCCACAGTCTGTAAAAGTCTGTGATGAAGAAATAGACGCTAACAGGAAGTAGCGTACCAAATACAAAGGTTATTTTCTCCACCTACAAGAACTCAAATCAAAAAGTAATACCACAGTTTAAGACTATGCTACATATGAGTGTTTTTAAGTGCATTAACCTTTCGGAAATATAAAGTTTATCTGGACCTAGATAACTTGTGTCATGTATCCCTCTGCGCAGCACTGCTGTGAGCTGCTGAATTACTCCGCCCCCCCACCCCCCTCTCGGCTGATCAAAACACCGGCTGAAGCTTCGTGTAACTTTTATCAAGTATCGTAACTCTTTTGTTTTAACTGTTCGCGGCGTGAGGAAGAGACAATGCAGGAATTAAAAAAGGGATGATTATGACAGTGCTGATAAAGTTCCATTCACTTTGGAGTCAAGAGGATACCTGTATGAACTGGAGTTTACAGAAGAAGAGCTGCTGAAGATGGAGACCGAAAAGACCAAAAGGAATACAGAGGAAACATCCACAAACACTGGACATCAAGATAGAGTCGGATATAAACAGTGATGCAAATGTTTGACCTGCGAGTAGCCAAAGGAAATACGTGACATGGACAGCAGTATTACTGGTCAAATATACTTTCCTGCACTTCTGAATCCTGGAGTTTTGTGGATATTCTTCAATTTCCTGAAAATAAACTGGAAAAACTTCCCCAACCTGAAGGACCTAATGACAGTTTCTGCTCAAAGTCAGTAATAATTATATGTCAGAAACAAATAAGCAGAGTAGAGGAGGCTGTTTCAAAAAGTGCAGACTACTTGTGTCTGTGTCTCCCTCTCACACACACATGCAACGATTACTGTGTATTAGCCTCTAATATATATATATAAAGATGTATAGATCTGTACACACAACCTGTCAGGTAACAGGAAATGAGAGATGCATTTGCTGTAACCCCATGCCCATGTTAGGCAGAGGAATACAGTGAAAGATGAGCTCCCCATGATGCACATCTGTTTCTGCATCAAGGGAAGCATCACAAAACCCCATCTCAGAAATATCTGTCATATGATGTGCTTTCAATCAGTCAACAACAGGCGTCTGAAACCGCTAGTGTGTTCTCTTTACTACGGCGGAGAGATTTAGTGGAGGGATACAGGACGTGAGTTGGCTTAGGTCGGGGTAAACTCAATATTTCCAAAATGTTAATGCACTTAAATAACTCATGTAGCGTACTCTTAAACTGTGGTATTACTTTTTGATTTAAGTTCTTGTAGGCGGAGAAAAAATCCTTTGTATTTGGTACGGTACTTTCCTGTCAGCACCTATTTCTTCGTCACTGACTCTTACAGCCTGTGGCTTACTGAGGGAGAGAAAAGTAATTTCTACTGTATCTAAAGTACTTAGTGGCCATATGGAGCTCATACAACCCCGCTTCAAAACAACTGAACTATCCCTTTGATGCAATTTCAAATTTCCATATATTGCAAGACACCAAAAAAATCTGTTTTTTTTCTTTTGTTTGATTTGTCAATATGATACTATGCACATAGGCAAAGTGGATTACAACATCGAAAATGAACATCATTTCCATAATGGTCTTCAATAACTGGTTTTATGTAATTTAATTACAAAATTTGTAATAGATATCTTTCATGATATTCTTTGAAGCATTATTATAACATTTAAGGGTAAAATGTAAGTCAATGAACTTAAAAGTCAATAACCAAATTTTTAATGAAAACCTACTGAAAGGTACAGGTTCATGCTGGTACAAAACCCTTTTTTAACAAAAAGAGCTTAGGTCAAGAATCATGAATTTGTATAAATCGAAAACTGAATCTGTACGGGATTGACATCCTCAGAATCAAAATCATATTGATTTGAGTGTGGTCAAAGGGAAAGATTCATATCTCTATAATGCACGGACAAGATTTTGTTATAAGGTGCTGATGACCTCGGAGCTCAATGACGGTTCAAGTCCAGCAAGTGGCTTCTACCCAGCTGTCCAATCCACTGTCTTTTCTCAATTATTATTTTCACCAAATAGCCAAAAACTAACTCCAAAACAATTCTGTAATGACAGATTTTGATAGTCAGACAGACAGAGGGTTGTATTCGCCAGAACAGAAGGAAAACAAGCTGTTTGTAGAAGCCTGCATGTGCATGACAGAGTCTTTAAAAACAGGGAAAGTATCACTGTGACAGCATTCAGTCCGCATCAAAGATCGCCCTACTTCCAGATGTACTACTGTAAACAAAACATGTCCGACAAAAACCACACAGTCAAAACCAAAGCTGACCAGAAATAAGCCTGCGGTGTCACATGTCACTGTGTAAACTTCTGCCAGCTCCACTTAAAACAGATGTGATGGTGAAGCTGCTGACCAGCTGCATGTCAAAGTGGGTTTTACACAAACCAGAACGTTGCAAATCAACTCATTTTCCACTTCAAGTTGAATTTCCCATAAAGCAGGTTCCTTGCGTAAACAGTGAGTGAAGCTCAGGACGAATATGCGAGAAAAGACAGATGAGGAAAACACAAACAATGGGAGGGGAAGTGATAGGTTTAATAGCTCTGATAAGTTAATGAGCAAGTCCTTCTTGACTTTTTTGGAACTCTCGTCCTCTTTTGCCACTAGTCAAGCGACTAACAGCCCATAAGAAGAAGGGGAGAGAGGGGAGAAAGGCAACATTAGCTTAGGCTGAGTGTTCCTGTCTTGTTAGATGGAGACTGAGATTGAGAGCGACTCAGCTCCAGCATCTGTTTGATCATTAACTCTGTCAGCCAGACGCAGCAATAAAACCTGTCTCCCCCTCTCTTTTTATGTACTTATCTTGATTGTTCAAGCTTGTCCTTATCTGTCAGACATTGACTTTATTTGTTCTGCCTATGAAGATGTTTATCATGGCTGTCTTCTTCATCTGTGCCAGTGATGTATGTATCGGCTTCTGGTTTCTGTTCCCACACATAAAAACACAAAAACACACATGCACCACCCTCCCCAAACATGCACAATAAAGCTATAAGAAGGAATATAAGGTATCACGTTCACATGAGCTTTGTGTTTCATTCAACAGGATATCCATGGGGGGAGGTGTGTCCGCTCTGTTTCTGTTCATTAAATCAGTTTATCTCACCGAGCAGGTGGCATCGACAAGTGAGCAGAGAAAAAGGTATGGGTATTAACCATTTATGGCCCTTTTCCACTAGCACGCCTTGGCCCTAATCTACTCGGCTCTACTCGATTGGCAGCGTGTTTCCACTGGCCTGGTACGTCCTAAATCAAGCTAGTTTTAGTACCTACTTCACTTTGGTTCTAAGAGAGCTGAGTCCATACTAAAAGAAGACGTCACCGACTGCCGGCTACTGATTGGTCAGACAATGAGTCATGAGCGTGACAACCTAGCATGCTAGCGGTAGCTACCATTAGCTTACCCTCATACGTCTTTTCTTTGCAGCTAGATTGCTCCTACCTCGGCTTCATTCTGTTGTATGTCTTCCCAAACTCTCCTGTACTTCTCAAGGGGTATTTCTTCCTGCCACCTGCAGCCTTCTCCTGCTTTCCTTTTTTACTCAGTTTGTGACAAAAAGCCACAGATTGTTGTGTCGCGCTCAAAATGACGTGACCGCAGAGCCGCTCTCTGTTTACAGCGACACTGCACGCCGCTGGGCAGGCAACTCGGACTAATGGAAAAGCAACACTAGGCATAGGGTAGAGCCGGGTAGAGTCGAGTAGAGTAAGGCTAGTGGAAAAGGGCCATTAGAGTCTCAGTGACGCCTAAGACATTACGTTTATTTCAATTTTCAGGACATTTTGGCTGTGTTGAATTAATATTGTTCAAATTTGCCAAACATGAGTTGTTTGTCCGTTTTAATCAATTTTAGAATTGTTATCTCAATTTCTTAAATAAGTCCTGTTGAAAACCCATTGAAAATTTTGTTTTAGATCCAACATTTATCTTAATTAAAGCTAATGCAATGTAAAATTCCATCACGCAAGCATTCAATTATTAATCTTTATTAATTTTCCCATTCAAAACATGCTGCAAAATATTACAGTAGTTACTATTTTTTCTGCTAGGGTGTCTGCTTAAAGAATAACAATGCATCAAAATCAATGTTACCAACTCAGAGTCTAACAATAATAATAACAACTAGAAAGCACTCAGAGCGTAAATCTCTGCCAAGGTAGCTCACATATTGCTGTTACATCTATAAGCAAAAGTTCTATGATAAAGTAACCATCTTAATATGATTCCTTGACCCTGAAAACCCACACCTTGCACTCAGAATCATGTTGATATCGTTAGTTTGACAGTTATTGAGCAAAAACAATCATTTGCCTATGGCTGTTATCTGGATCACCACCAAAATCTAATTAATTTTATGTTGGGCCATTCCCAATATCTCCTGAAAATTTCAGCAAAAATCTGTCAAGCAGATTTTATGTAATCTTGCTAAAAAACATTCATATACAACTGATGTAGGTTTCCAATAAGTGACGTCTTTAATTCACTGCTAGCTACTGATTGAAGTAGATGTTTTTGCTAAGGCATCGATAATGTTTAACTTAAAGCAGCACTACGGAAGATCTCCGCTTGACCGGATAGGGAACTCAACTACCCATGAGCTCTAGCGCACGCATACTGTCGTAAGGATACAGATCTGCCGGTCGCGTGCATTTGTTTTGTAGGCGAATCACAGAAGCCAGGACTTTGCTAAAAGTATTCTTCTGTCTTCAGCGGCTGTTTGCAGGATGGATAGCGACGACGTAATGTATTTATTTTTGACGAAATGACGATGTTAAAAATCGCTATGTTCAACTTGGTTTTATTACCGTGAAGTTGCCCCCGTCCTGTTGAAGCGATAAAGTAAATAAAAGTAAAGACAACGACGAGCTGGTGATATCACACACTTGAAATAGGTCTAAACAAAACTACATACTGACACGTTCTGGATTTGTTGTGCTGTACTTTTTTCCTGTCAAGTTTATTGAGGAACTTCGTCATAAATTAGTCGGCCAACATACCTGATAGTAGTCGGACATCCCTCCTCGTCTTTTATTTCACGCAGTAAGTGAACGCCGAACCTGATGTTTATCCCTGTCCGAGCATTCAGCTTGTTTTGCTCTCGCTTCCTTTGTTTTGTATCCTCCGACAAAACTTTTCTCTTCCTAACGTTGTTGCCTCCGCCATGGTTAAAGCTCCGCGATTGGCTTTTGCCGAGACTCCCGTGTTGTAAATGAATCGGGAATCGGGGGAAGTGACGTATGCCGTAAAGCAGTCCAAACGTGTAGTTTTTTAGTGTGGCAGGGTTCCTACCATCCACCTCGAAGTTACATAGCGCCAGTTAAAGGGATACAGACCACTTCAGAGGTTTCGTTGAACTCATTGTAAAGTGGTGGACCATCACAATGAATATCGAAGGATTATATTATGTTTGAAAGCTACATAGTGTTGGTTTAAAAGTTGAGCAACACTTGTACCTGATTGAAAGAAACTCACATTTTTCAGAAGGAGTGATTAAATGCATTTAAACTTGGATCTTCGAATACAATTCCGAGACAAAAAGACAGTGTATGAGAAAACACTATTGGTACCTAGGATTAGGGAAGTCCGACAGTCCTCATTTAAAGCCCCAGTCACACATTCCCGTTTCTCATGGCGATTGTGCACGATTGTCATAATCCTGATAAAGCATGCTTTGGTCGTGGTGCATGCGCTACTTGGTCTGGATCAGCGTTGTATAGTCGTGGATGAACGGAGGGGAACGTAGAAGCTCCACGACAGTTTTGAACTGTTCAAAACTGTCGTGGAGAATCGCCGCTCTCAGTACAGCGGGATGGAAGCCTAATGCAGTCCTAAGGCGAGCGGTATTAGCGGGGCATGTACGGAGCTCAGTCGAGCTGATCGTGGCCCAATCGTGGCTCAATCCTGAAAGCTTTATGACGACGACTGACAAGGATGTATCCGTATGAGCCCCGACTGTGTCCCGTCAAAGACGGTGCAAGCGACGGGGCTCAGTCGGGGCTTACGTGACACGAACTGAGCTCGAGCGGGGCTGACGTCCTGTCAGCAGGATGGAATCTTCCTCATATCGCTGTATTAACCTAACTGGAGCGGGACAAACGCCCCCTGAAGCGCTGTAGCTGCGCCACTGACGATGTATTTACGGAGTGTCTCCAGGGGTGAGACAGTAATTTAATTCCGTATCATAGCGATCACACCAGCCTCCTCAATCGTGCACAGTCGCTATGAGAAACGGGAATGTGTGACTTAGGCATAAGGCTATGTTGGTTATGATCTTTGGCATTAAGGGACAATATTTGGAGGAGTGGGCTTCAGAAAGGTCATCAGTGAATCAACACTATTACAAACAGGTTCTACTAAAACTGCAAGGATGAGCCTTAAGAAATAGACCACAGCTGTGTAAAAATGGTTTCATTCTTCATCAAGACAAAACATCAGCTCACACTGCACTCTTGGTAAAGCAGTTTCTGACCCAAAAGCAAATCACAGAGTTTAATCACCCTCTCTGTTCACCTGATCCAGCAACGTGTGACTTATTCCTTTTCCCTATGATCAAATCTGTACTCAAAGAAACATGCCAGAAATTCTGAGACAACTGTCTGATGAAGACCTGCTGCACTGATTTGATCAGTGGAAGACCTGAATGCAGTAGTGTGATGATGCAAAAGGAGAGTACACTGAAGGTAGAAGACATTTATGTTTAATGAAACTATACTACAGCAGTAGTCTTGTTTTCTAATAACCATACCTCATACAGCAACAGAAAAGTCTCTACAGCATAAGGCAATCAGCACCCCCATGTGCAATCTGAGCTGGTGAATATAACAATGTTACCTACATGTCTTGAAATGCATTCAGTGATGCATGCATTCACCTCTTGCCTATCAATAACTAAGCATTGAGCCAATGCTGGTTTGAATGGAGTCATAGAGAGTTGGTAGAAACTCTATAGCCTACTGTAGGGTAGAGGGGGTGATTTATCAGACATTATAATTTTAAAATAGAGCAGAATCTGATAAGAAGGCTCACAAGAAAAGGAAAGCAAAAATTCTCTTATTTAAAACCAGACCAAAAGTTTTTAGTAGGCCACGTCAAGAGGAAGCGGCAGACAGAAGGGACAGAACAGGAAAAGGATAAATAGAGAGGCTTGTCAGAGGAAGGAAGGGGGGACTTCGGGCCTGTTTCCCAAATGTGATTAAATGTAGGAAACCAGACAGACGGACTGTGGACCCCAGAGCTCCTGTTCTCGGCATTAACCCTCTGCTTACCGTATGTGTGTGAGTGTGTGGGCTCGTATGTGTGTGTCTGTCTATAGTGGACAGAGCATCCTCAAAGGAGTCGTATGGTGCTTATTTCCTCTCATCCCTTAAATGTGTCAGCAGTACCATTGTTTTAAAACCATTTTAATTAAACTAACAGAGACATGTGCAATCTGGGTCTTCTTCAACAAACATTTCCTTTTTTCAAACTCAACAATAATCACTGCAACGAGAAAGCTTTTTTTTTTTTGGTGCCATCATAACTAGGTTCTTAGTTCAGGGCTGGGCAACTTGCGGCTTGGGGACCAAATGCAGCCCTCCTCCATACTCAGTGTAAAATTGCAGTGCAGATAGATTTGCCTGATTTAATGTCTGTAACTGGGCAGATCCATCTTGCCAAGGTCCAATCTACAACAGCCGTGAGTGGCCAAAAGTAGCACAGCCCACAGGATCTTTTAAAGAAATTCAAAATGACTATCTTACTTCGTCCAACCTCAGCAGCGAGGCATGTTCCAAGAAGCCTTGCTTTATGAAGCTCAACAATCCGACCAGGTTCAAAGACAGAAAGCTATTTGCCATCAGGAGGTCATGACAGTGGGATTACCTGACAGAAAATGACATAGAATCCACAATTTTGTGCAGATCTCAGCTTTTAAAGGCTGTGGTCTTAAACTTTTGATCAGCTGACAAAAGTATGTTTGAGTTTAAATACAGAGGATTAGAGCCATGTAACACAGTATGTTTAAAAAATGACAGGTAAAGTTACAAGAATAAAGTCATAATGTTATGAGAATAATCTTAAAGTTAAGAGAATAAAGTTGTAAAGTTATGAGAATAAAGTCATACATTTATTTAAATAAAACAAGAAAACAAACTTTATTCTGAAAGGATGTACCAGAAGAGCGCACATTTCCATTTCCAAAAATGAGACAATTACTCCAAGTCGGTGTAGTTCTTTCTCCATAGTAAGAAAAGCCTCAGTTTCTTGCAGTATCATTTCAGGGTCCTAATACTTATGATAAAGTGATGCTGATAAGTATTTCCTTCTTTGTAAAACCTTTACTAAATTATAACTTCAATAGATACTCATTGTTCCTCATTTTCTCAGGCAGCTGCTGCGTGTTTCTGATGGCCTCTACAGACTAAAATAAGTTTATTCTTGTAAATTTCTGACTTTTTTCTTGTAACTTCATGACTTTATTCTCATAACTTTTCGACTTAATTTGCATAACTTTAAGACTTTATTCTCGTAGCTTAACCTGTCTTTTTTAAAACATACTTTTTTTTTCTAATCCTCTGTCATAGTTTCCATAAAGAGCCTGCTTTAATTTTTTGTCTCTTGCTCCCTTTTATTCTGTTTGCATTTTGAAGCTTAAAGGAGACATATCATGCTGATGCATGATTTAATACTTAAATATAATATAATAAATTTGAAAACAAGACCTTACACCCCCTTAATTTTCAAAAAATGAGATATTGTATTTTTTCTGATATCCTAGAACGAGATTTGATGCCTCTGAAAATAGGTCATTGCGAGATGTCCGCGAGATTTCAAACGTCGTGATGACACGAGGTACATTTCTTTTTATTGGAGTAATCTGATAAAACACTTCCTCCTCTGTGATGTCCGTTAGCCACAAAACCGTCACCGAGGAACACATCCGTCGAGCAGGGGTTTATAGTTCCCTAGCTCACACTCACTCATTACCAGCTCTGGCCTGAAGGGGGACTCAATACGCGCTCGCTGCTTTGAGCCTGCCAGAAAATACAGTAGAAGAAGAAGGACAGGCTGGCTCAACCCCCGATAGAACTGACCAGTAGGAGCACAAAGGGCTGTGACGCTGCGAGGTAACTTTAGGTCATCCTCAGGTCCGAGCATTTCAACGAGAGCTTGTTAATGGCCTATAATGAGGATTTTGAGAACGCTATTGTGGGGCAATGAAGGAACTAAATGACTTGTACTGAGGGCAGAAATGCTTTACAGGCATCCTAGTCTGGCATAGTGAAAAGGAGAAACAAGCATGATATGTCCCCTTTAACAAGCCCCTTCTTATGATCCAACAGTGCAAAATGAAAATTCTTGCCTTATTTGTAGCTGGTCTTGAAATTTTGGTCAGAAGCACAGTAGTGATTTAGAAAAAACTGGACCAAAGTTTAACTGCCAGGCCCTTGTCTAGAAGTTTAGTTCAACAGCTCCAGTAACCTCAGCAGAGTAACTCTATCACTGCACATGAAGAATTGAAAAGGCAATTTAGTCAAACATATATCTTTTTGCCTGTTTCAGGAGCTCTGGCCAAGATTGCACCTCAACTTCATCACAAATGTTCTCATAGAAACTTCTGCCAGACCTACACGCATACATCTAACACTATAACTCACAGAATGTCCAAATAAATATCCCTCATATTGACAGGGTCAGAACCAGGATCACGAGTGAGTGTGACATGAATGTTGGAGTGTAAGGGTTAGTGTATGTTCGAGCTGCGGCAAGGTTTAATAATGTGAAAGCACAATAAAGGTATGTGCGTGATCAACCCAACAAATCTGCCAAAATATCTTCATTTTATGTGAAACTCATAAAAAGTCTCCATACCTCTAAAGTTTAACAAGTGTCACTCGACTCCAGCCTTTATAAACAGGTAATGAAACTAATAAATCTTTCTGCTGACGTCTTTTTAACACACATGATTTCTCACAATGTACTTTCTGCCCTCAAAAGTCCAAACATGTGATGTTTATAAGCAGGTTTATGAAAGAAATTTGTGGCAACAGTGAATGAAACCAAGGCTAGCGGGGGGTTTTCCTTAGACTTTGTCCAATCAGGACGCCGGAAGCACTACCCTTCCGTTAAAACACACACACTTCTGCACACACACCCGGCAGGCTGGAGCAGTGTGATCCTGCTAATCTTTCTTACCCCATGTCCTCTGTGCCTGGCTGTGTGACCCAAGTACATTCAAACACCTATTTACATGCATGCACAAACTTTAGCACAATACACAGCACTCTTAGTCACACATTTCCGCAGCCAAACTTCATCATTTTGTCTGCTATAAGGAAACCCAGAACACCAACTAACACATTGTAAAAATACTGATTATTAGGCTCTTCTGGGTGTGTGTATTAGCCGTGCACATGCTCGTAAAAAAATGTGATTTCGCGAGCCACGGCTTTGGTGTCTGCGCGTGAACGTGTGTACGTGCTTGAGTGTGTGTGAGGGGAAATGGGCTAATTTGTCTGTGTATCCTGACCATGTTCATACACGCTGCTGCTGCTGCTTTAATGAGGAACACATTCGGCCTGATATTGCTTCCACATGTCCTGGAGACAGGAGGGGGGAGCTGTTAGAATACAAACAGCGCTTATTCAGCACTTGGACAAACACTCACAATGTTTTTTTTTATCTTTAATAATTGCACTCCATTTTCATAATTGCTTAGAGTCGTGAAGGTAACTGTTAAATCCAGAGTGCATTCCCCTGTATAAAATGGTTGTGTTTTTCATTAGGAAGTCCCACTTTGTTACAATGACTAGGCTCCATAATCACACTGTCTTCATTTATTTATCATCTAGGAGGTTGTAAAAGTATACTAGCTGTAAAATATCAGGAATTTTGTGCTCATTTGCTGAAACAGTGCTGTTTTCTGAAGTCTGTTGTGAGTTTAATATACCTTGTAATATGATTTGTAGATAGGGCCTCCATCTGCTACAGCTTCTATGGTAAATAACTTGAAGGAGTTGTCTAAAACATTTTGTCACGGGCCTTAGAAAATGTAAGGGATGGAAAGCAAACTCAAGAACTGAGTTAAAACATTTAACATGGCTCATGCTCAACTTCATGAATAAGCACATAACAGGTTGATGGGCTAATAACCGGTTAGCTGCAAGCTCAGAAGGTCTAAAATCAAGACTCTGTGTCAAAGACTGCTAACCCTTATCTGTACAGGTACATGTGTGAAACTGGGATACTTGAAAAAAGTTGTTTTCTTTGTGAAGTTTCAAATTCGCTGAAACTTATGCCGAAGTCACACATTCCCGTTTCTCATAGCGACTGTGCACGACTGTACACGATTGAGGAGGCTGGTGTGATCGCTATGATACGGGATTAAATTACTGTCTCACCCCTGGAGACACTCCGTAAATACACCGTCAGTGGTGCAGCTACAGCGCTTCAGATGACGTTTGTCCCGCTCCAGTTAGGTTAATACAGCGATATGACGAGGATTCCATCCCGCTGACAGGACGTCAGCCCCGCTCGAGCTCAGTTCGCGTCAGGTAAGCCCCGACTGAGTCCCGTCGCTTGCGCCGTCTTGAACGGGACACAGTCAGGGCTCAAGCGGATACATCCTTGTCAGTCGTCCTCATAAAGCTTTAAGGATTGAGCCACGATTGGGCCACGATCAGCTCGACCTAGCTCCGTACGTGCCCCGCTAATACCGCTCGCATTAGGCTTCCATCCCGCAATACCGAGAGCGGCGATTCTCCACGACAGTTTTGAACTGTTCAAAACTGTCGTGGAGCTTCTACGTTCCCCTCCGTTCATCCACGACTATCCAGCGCTGATCCAGACCAAGTAGCGCATGCACCACGACCAAAGCACGCTTTATCAGGATTATGACAATCATGCACAATCGGCATGAGAAACAGGAATGTGTGACTGGGGCTTTAGTGTCTGATATATGATACAGGTTACCAAAGTGTAGAATTTGGATCAGGCCCCAAAAAATCCAGTCCAATCCCACCTGAGCTTGTTTCTGTCTGACTTCAGCTTGGTTGGTTCCTTAAACTATATTAATGGGCCTGAGCCTGGTTTAAACCTTACATTCTACATTGTTCTGGCTTCAGCAATGAAGGCTTTTAAGCAGGGATGCAGCTAACAACTATTTCTATCATTGATTAGTTACTGACAACTGGGTCGACTAGTCGGGTGTTTTTTTCTTTATTTGCCTCCATAATTACCTGATGGTTCTTATTATTTCCACCAAGGAGGTTATGTATTGATGGCATTTGTTTGTCTATTTGTTCGCAAGATTATGCAAAAACTACTGGACGGATTTTGCTGAAATTTTAGGAGATGTCAGAAATGACCCAACTGAAAAATGATTTGATTTTGGTGGTAATTAAGTAACTGCCATTAGTGAACAATTGTATTTGCCCAATAACTGTCTTATTAAGACAATATTAATATGATTCTGAGTGCTAGGTGTGGGTTATTAAGGTCAAGAAATCAATGGTAACTTATTATTGAACTATTGCTTATAAATGTAACAGCAACTTGTGAGCTACCTTGGTAGAGATATGCACTCTCTGAGTGCTTTCTAGTTATCCCTTTGGATTTTACTATATTATATTTTAAATAATGATGAAACGCAAGGATGAAAAATATTACTTTTCCTATTGTAATATTGGCAGTATGTCCTTACATTCGATCATGCTCTTTCATACTTAAATTTCTGTTTTGATTTTAATTATAGTCAAACAGTTCTCATGGTCTAAGGTTAAGTATTGTTAAATCAACTTGGATAACTTAATTTTAATGTTATGCCTAGTAACCACAGTTAGTATCTCAATATAATTACACTTTGCTTTACTGTTTAGTGATAGAAGTGGTGTAAGAACAAGATTAGTGGAGGGGGACTACATTGTAAGGGACAGAAAACCAGTGCATGGCTCTAACTTTAGCTTTTCAAGACACACATCAGTTTAAATAAAAAAAAAACTGATTTCCTAAGTTCCCTCTCCTTTAATGCTTACGCAATACAGAGAAACATTAATACCAAAGGGTCACTGTATAAATAAACAGATCATTTCATTTAAGTTTTTTGAACTGTAGCTGAGAAGAGAGTGGAGTAAACTGAGACTCAGCTTGAGTCAGTGTGTCCCTTACATCACAACATGATCTTTGACAGTGACAAACAGTGAGAAGAATCTTCAGTTTTATCTTTGTGAGCAGCCATCTGGCTGGTCTCATCACTGTATGTGAGGTGAATGCTTGTGTCTGCTCTCAGCTGCTGAAGATTGAGATGATTTAGCTCATTAGCCATGACTTTAGCCCCCTATTTCTGCAACTTCAGCTCTGGTGCAGACAGATGAGTCTCCATTGTGCCTTTAGACACGATAAAGCCTGATGTGAGGACGATTAACACCTTTATCATCAGTAAAGAGGATGAAATACACCTTTGTGTACTCTGGTTCATAAGATATCCTTTTAAACCCACAGCTGTCAGCATGTCACTGTCAAAATTGTTCATTTTTAGTGAAATTAGCTTTAGTTGTTTTCTCTGACTAACTGATCTCCAGTTTTAAACGCAGAGGCTTATTGAAGGAAGATTTCATCATATTTTCAATCTGCAAGTGGGTTCATTTTGAGGCCTTTTGGTGGCACCATGTACTGGTACATATCAGCTAGCAGCCACCCTGGATATCTCCCTGCCCTTAAGGGCAAGCTCACAGGTTCCTTTATTGGCACTCATATTTATGGGTGCAATGGGCCTCTAGAAAACCCCACTAAAAAAGCCTGAACTTACCCTTCAAAGCCACATTCACACACTGATGTTGGATGTAGAGGGAAACATTAAGCCACAGAGTAAAGACATAGAGAACTTAATTTAGGTCAGTTTAACACATTATATGAATGCTTAAAAATTTCAAATGTTTTATCCAGTATCCTTATAAACACTAGCAAGAGCTGACCTCTTCTAACTCTATTCATCTCTCATCAGGGTCCAGATGCTTCCTCCTCAGGGCTGGACTCCTGCTGGAAGACTTGAGGTGCCCTTTTGGGGACAGCAGTCTTTTGTCCTCTAGGCATGGTGTTGGAATACTGAGACTGCAGCTGCATGTGGTGAAATGGCATATAAATCCTCTTTATAAGGTGTTTGTTTAGTGACACCATAATATACAACATCCAGCAGCGCCAAGCTCCATTTGGCTGATGTAGAATAGCCAGGGGCTTTTGGGAAACGTCGTACTCCACCTGCACAATATTTCTCTCCTCTTTAGATGTGTTGACCTGTGTTGAATACAGCAAAACTGACCCTGGGAATGGACTACCACTGAAATTAGTGAACATCAGGTACTCAACGTTTGTGTAAACACTGGCCTTAAATTCAGGAGGATCCATTTAGTATCTGTTTGATATAAACAAGCACCCAGTTATAGCCACTTGAGGATTCTGTTTTTACTCCTGCAGTGTTTATTTTGTGCAAATTACGCATCACTGTAAGTGTGTGCAGGAAAGCACAATAAATATTGTTCCAAAATATTAGAGTTTTGTGCCATTTATTTTATTTGTATCACCTGTGGTGTGGAAGAGCCTTGAGAATGAACAGAGACCAAGTGCTCAAAGGAATCCAGTCTAGTTTGAGAAATCACATAAATTTGTCTTCAATTAAGCAAACCCCTGTGAAGTGTGCAATAGAGTTTCATTGAGTATCATGACATGAATCTATTACTTATTGGATGGATTTTAAGACAACCCTCAATCAAATAAGTGAAATATTTGATTCTTGTTTGTTAAAGTAAGATTTTATGACTTTAGGGTCACCTAAATATCTTTAAAATACCTTGATAAATATTAAATAGCTCTGAGACAGACTCACATTAGGGATCTGCTTTGATCACAAATCATTCAATGTCCAAGGCCAAAGCTGGAGAAAAGATGGAGAGGCTGTGAGAGAAAGAATGGAGGGGCTTTTCAAAAGGAGAGGGAGAAAAAGAAAAACAAAGATGAAAAAAATGACTCGGATTTTTTTCTTATTTGAGGGAATGCAGGGAATCGACAACGGGATCTGTGAAATAGTGCAGACCTCCACCCTGAGCCAGTTTACTTCCCCTAGAGGTGATATGGAAACAGGGGGGAGGGGAGGAGGAGGAGGACGGGGAGGGAAGAAAGGGGAATGTGTGAGTAAAAATATGCGAAGAGAAAAGACAGAATGAAATAAGAGATTAATCAAATGGGGAGGGGGAGTATGAGAAGGAGGTGATGGAGGCGAGCGGGTTCAGGAGATATCATGCAGCGAGGGGACAGAAAGACAAGGGTGGGGAGGAGGGAGCGGGGAAATGAAGGAGAGGAGGAGGAGGAGGTCATTAAAGAGCTCTAATGACCTGCTGATTGACGAGGGGCCCAAACTCTGACCCCAAATTACTACACAGCCTGAGAACTGGTCCTGTGCTCCGACAATGTGTGTAGGTGGGCATATGAATAGTGGTGAATAAGAACTAGAAATGTTTGACAACTTATTTTACACTCAAACATTTAAAATTTAAATTCATGAAGCATATTGGAACCATGAATCATGTGCTACGCAGCAAGATGCTCTGAAAGTATTTTCAGCTGTCACTCTTCCAGAGCACGACTAAAGGCCTTAATCTCATCAGTTCATCTGTGTCAAAATTCTGCAAAACATCTGTCAGTAATCTTTATTATTGGCTTATTCACCATGCTATTCCACAGTTTAATATTTAGCCCTGGCTAAGAATGTAACAGATTTGTCCTAAGTGAACACTATGCAAGTAGATGTCAACAACAAATCAGGCTTCATACGCTGAGTCATGTCCTAACTGCCCTTAAGCAATGAAGCCCGATGCTGCGCGACATGATGCATCATTTTTGACATCCCGTCTTCATCTCTATTGTCCACTCTGACGCAGATTAGTAGTGTGGAAAGAGGGACTTGGAAAGGGTACAGGAGCGACTGTTTTGTTTTTTTCTGGCTTTTCTAATTCAGCAGAGTTGGTTATTTCTTTAATATGGCATGAAAGCAGCAGAGCTTCATCTAATTAAGTGAGTATAATGTTTTACTCTCACTTTCAAAAATGAAGGAGAAACTTTGGCTCACAGAGTTGAGTGCTTATGAGCCATTCTGCAACCACCCATGTCAATAAAACCCTTCACATCTGCCTCTCCAGCAGCACAGTAAAATTACATGATGTACGGTTAACAAAGGGAAACAGGTCATTTGTGACAGATGCCGTATAGACAGCAGACCTGCGTTAGGATTGGACATGTGGGGGTCCAGATGATCCCCCTTCTGAAATGGGTTAGTACAAGCAGTAGGGAGCATAATGCTGAGTGCATATGTGGACCTCCTGCATAAAAATTGTTTCTTAAAATCACAAATTTCAGCAATTTGGTGTGATTTAACTGACTGGGACTCCCAGCAGTATCCTACCTTTAAGGAGTTGGCGGGTACAGGTACTTTGCATAGCTGAGTTTTACAGAAAAAACAAGTCATATAACAACATTATGCTGGGTTGAATGTACAATTAGTGGAACATTTTCAGAGCACTTTACTTTTGCTCTATGATTGGCACTATTTTACGAGGCAGCAAACAACGATGTGCTCTTCCACCTGTATTGTATGTGTTGTATTCTCAAGTACAACTCATATGTCCTCAGTTTATCTCAGGCGTTGTCTCAGGTGTATTATATTCCCCATCCTCTCATCCCCTCTTGATTTACCAGTTTGGACAATCTTCCCTCCATTTTGTCTCATTAAAGGATAAGTTTGGTTTCTACAGCTTTCACATTGTTTATAGAATGAAGTAGGACAATATACTCACCCAGAAGGCTTTCCTGATCCAATCAGTGCTTCTGGAGAGATTTAGATCCAAAGTCGAGGGGCGGACATCTGTATAATGGTAGCACACGGGGCATGTATAGCGCCGCTCCTAAAACTGCATTAATCGTCCAAAAACTCATTCGTTTCAGCAATATTTCATCATGGTCTGCTCGCGCTACTCCTCCAAGACAGTCTGTGTCGCTCCAGACATGTCTTTATGACTGTGCTGACCTCTGAACTGAAAACTTTCTTTACGGCTGCCGCGCATGCGCAGTACGGTTTCCTCCTTTCGATGAGCTTGTATGTTAGTTTTCTGAATCCCAGAAAACTAACATACGATGCTTATGCAGGGCCATCAGCTGCAGTGTTTTTGTGGTTGGCAGGGCAGTTGAAAGGATACAGTTGGAATAATATCAGCTAATATGTCATATTATATAATATTATATGACTGCGGAGTGAAACTCGAGCAGGCGTGACGTAACTTAGCAACGGTAACAAAATGAGCAAAGTACAGGTGACAAGACTTGAGTTTGCAACTCGATCTTGGTCGCAAAGTCACATTTGGTGTGAATGCACCTTAAAGGATTAGTTCAGTTTCTACAACTTTCACATTGTTTATAGAATGAAGTAGAACAATATACTCACCCAGAAGGCATTCCTGATCCAAACAGTGCTTCGGGAGATATTTAGATCCAAAATCAAGCGGCGGACATCCGTATAATGGTAGCACATGGGGCATGTAAAGCGCCGCTCCTAAAACTGCATTAATTGTCCAAAAACTCATTAGTTTTACCAATATTTCATCATGGTCTGCTCGCGCTACTCCTCCAAGACAGTCTGTGTCGCTCCAGACATGTCTTTGTGACTGTGCTGACCTCTGAATTGAATAAGAAGAAGAAGGTTTGCCTCCGCGCATGTGCAGTACTCTCTGGAGACCTGTCTCCTCTTTGCCTCCGCGTCCTCCTTTAAGCCCCAGTCACACTCTCCCGTTTTTCATGGCGATTGTGCACGATTGCCATAATCCTGATAAAGCGTGCTTTGGTCGTGGTGCATGCACTACTTGGTCTGGATCAGCGTTGTATAGTCGTGGATGAACGGCGAGGAACGTGGAAGGGTCCCGATAGTTTTGAACTGTTCAAAACTGTCGTGGAGAATCGCCGCACTCAGTGGAGCGGGGTGGAAGCCTAATGCAGACCTAATGTGAACGGTATTAGCGTAGCATGTACGGAGCTCAGTCGGGCTGATCGTGGCCCAATCGTGGCTCAATCCTGAAAGCTTTATGAGGACGACTGACTGGGATGTATCCGTATAAGCCTCGACTGTGTCCCGTTCAAGACGGCGCAAGCGACGGGGCTCAGTCGGGGCTTACGTGACGCGAACTGAGCTCGAGTAGGGCTGACATCCTGTCAGCGGGATGTAATCCTCGTCATATCGCTGTATTAACCTAACTGGAGCGGGATGAACGCCCCCTGAAGTGCTGTAGCAGCGCCACTGACAGTGTATTTACGGGGTGTGTCCAGAGATGAGACAGTCATTTCATCCCATATCATAGCGATCACACCAGCCTCCTCAATCGTGTACAGTCGTGCACAGCCGCTATGAGAAACGGGAATGTGTGACTTAGGCATTAGATGAGCTCCTCATCTGTAAACTCTGGCTCGAAACTGTAAGGACACCCATCATATTCAAAGTTCTCATCCACAACATCTTCATCCGATAGATATTCGTCCATTTTGCACAAAACTGGAAGAAGAAAGTCGTTGTGTAGCCGGCAGTCGCCCCTGAAACAATGCGCCATACTGTGAAGAAAGTCTTCAGTTCATAGGTCAGCACAGTCACAAAAACATGGGTGGAGCGACCCCGAACTGTCTTGGAGGAGTAGCGTGAGCGGACCATGATGAAATATTGGTAAAACTAATAAGTTTATTGGACAATTAATGCAGTTTTAGGAGCGGCGCTTTACATGCCCCGTGTGCTACCATTATACGGATGTCCGCCGCTAGACTTTGGATTGAAATCTCTCCAGAAGCACTGATTGGATCAGGAAAGCCTTCTGGGTAGGTATATTGTTCTACTTCATTCTATAAACATTGTGAAAGCTGTAGAAACCAAACTTATCCTTTAACATGAGTAAAAACAACAACTGATCATCATGGTTCAAATAATAAATAATAGTTTTCAACAACTTCAGTTGAACTACATGATCATAAAGACACATTTTTAGAGACTGCCCCATGACATTTGGGAGAATATTGGTCTGTGGAAAAGAAAGCTGCCCCCAGGTTAATAACTATTGAAAGCACACTATTGCAGGCTTTCCCAACTTTTCAGCCTATGAACCATCAAAAACATATCATCTAGTGGGCCCCCCAAAAGCATTGAATAAACTGTCATTTCATTTTTCAACTCAATCATATCATTTTTATTTCAAATCTCACCTAATAATATGAAGTTACATTACATTAAGCTCATTTAATGTTCATATTTTGGTTAAAACATACCATTTTAGTCATCAAGAAATGTTCTCTGTTTTTTGATAGGCACCTTGTGACCCCAGCTTTGGTGTCTCGTGACCCCCCCTAGAGCTCTCTACTTTGGAAACTACTGCTCTATTGCATGCAAAAAACAAAAAGGACTTTGTTGAAAAACTGCAGACTTGTATAACAAACTTTTTATAATAAAATCATGTGTAAAAATGAATTGTTCCAAAGATTGGCTAGTTCTTAAAATCACTCAGTCTTGTACTGAACTTATCGTAACTCTCAATGCAATTTCTCAAGGTACTATTAGTTGCTGCCCAAATTCATCACAAAGTTAGTTTTCAATGACTGTTAAATTTTACTCATATTTAAGACAGTTCATGCAATATTTAACCCATCCTTGTGGTAAAGGGGATATATTAAAATTGAAGAATCAGTGGATTCAAAGTCACAATTGCATCTTTTAACTTTTGCAGCTGAACACAAAACAAAACTGAAACTCTTAAGGGTGGAAGATTGAAACAGTTTAAGGATAAAACACAGATTCAACTTTCTGAACACAGTGCTAATATCTAAAACTAATGGATGGGCTGGGGGGGTCAGTTTGACCTAATTTATTTTGTGAAGAAGCTGTATTCACCAATTTTATGTATGCCATAAGTGAATTTTTCTCTCCTTAAGGTGCGTTCACACTAAATGTGACTTAGTGACCAAGATTGAGTTGCAAACTCAAGTCTTGTCACCTGTACTTTGCTCATTTTGTTACCGCTGCTCAAGTTTCACTCCACAATCATATCATATTATATAATATGACATATTAGCTGATATTATTCCAACTGTATCCTTTCAACTGACCTGCCAACCACAAAAACATTGCAGCTGATGGCCCTGCATAAGCATCGTATGTTAGTTTTCTGGGGTTCATCTAGGTGGAATTAATAAACAGACCAACAATGTTTTTCCACACTGACATAGATTATCACTTCGTGAAGCAGACAAAAACAGTCTGTCACGGGTGTCAACCAAACATCCACACAATGCTGATTTGCTGTTCCAGTGCAACATCACCTGAAAGGTTCAAATATTTCAACTGTCGACGCAGAGCACAATGATCTGCTCTGCGTCCAGAGCCACTTCAGAGTTCTCATCTGCAGCAAGAGGGGCGCTGCCCCCAGGTCTCCAAAGATGTGGCCAAGTCACCCAGAACGCATCCGTTGCATGGCGCGAGACCTGGTCGTTGATGGTCGTGGCTTTACATTGACTCTGCATGGAGGGTGATTGCCGTGGTCACCATAGTTGCATTCGGTGTGAACGCACCCTTAATGTTGGGTAAACCATGTAGTCTCAGGGACTGTCTTTAGATATGAATTCAGGCCAATCCGCAAAAGTTTTTAGTCGTATAGCCATTTCGTCTACACAGACATGGTGTTTCAGGTGCCCGAAAATGCACTTTTCAAAGATGGGTCCCAGAGTAGATAATGTGAAAACACCGGCTGAGTGTTTTCATGTGGAAATTAAAGACAGATAACTTCAGGAACAATGATGTCACAGTTCCATCTCTCGCTCAAACCCTAAGCGTGACCCTGACACTAATGGTGGGATATGGTGTCACTCTCATGCTGCAAAAGTTACTGAACCTGTTTTGGCTTTTGCAGCAAAATCCACTGCTTCTCTACAACCCGTGAGCTACAAGAGGGCACGGAGAACAACATATGCCAGTGTTTGTTTACATTTCTCATAATATATGCATGCTCCATGTCTTCTTCTGTGGTTTGAGTGCATGTCTGCAGCAGTGTTACAGCACCACTTACAGATCTGGCATATCTTCTAAAGTGTTTTTGTGTGGATGAACACATTTGCTGAAATTATATTGTCATCTCTTTCAAGACATCTACTAGAAATGTCTAAAAGACCTACAAGTAGATCAAGATCTTTAAGCATTTGACCCCTGGCATAACTGCATTTTCCCTAGATGCTCTTTGCTCATGGAACGTTCTCCCTACAGAGATCCTCTCTCTTTGATCGAGATGGGTCCCTCTGAGAACAAATTAAGGTTTGTATTTGAAAAAAAAATCTTGTAATAGTAAATATTGCATATTCATAGTTGTTTTTCTCTTTTTCCTCAAACACACACTAACACAAACACATCCAGACAGTAAGTCACAGAAGCAGCCAAACATTTGTAGCCAAATGAAGACCAGATGAAGCAGCCATGAGATACCGCTAAAACACATGTTCACACACACACACACACACACACACACACACACACACACACACACACACACACACACACACACACATACGCGTTTCCATGTGGTTTGGGGACCAAGTTTCTGATCGTCCCTTTCGGGGACTACCCTTTCCAAAGGTTCTACAGGTTTGAAAAAAATCAGGCACAATGTCTACACTGTTGTTAGCCTATACACAACTTTAAATCTCTGGATTTACAAAGTCATGTGCAGGCCATACTTAGTGGGGACTCTGGAAAAATCGGGCAGACATGATTCATGGGGACTAAATTTAAATATGATTTGCATAATTTACACTAATTCCAATGAGACTTCTGGGGACCCTGCTTAAATCACAAAGTTATTCTTTATGTAATGTATCCCTTGGTTACTGCTCTGCCATCATAACAGTGTTCACTGTAAATATGCCATATCATATAAATTCAATACAGTAATGTTGAAATCAACCAGAATCCAGCTGAAAAAGGTAGTCCTTGACACTTTTTATTTAGTTAATTCTGGTATGGAAAAAGACTGCCAACATTGCAGAGAAAATTGAGTCCTGACATCACAGACAACCTTTAGAACATTCTTTAAAAATGAAAAAAAAGGCTTTGTCAAATAGATAACATTCAAAACAGTTATAAAGTTCTTGGGAAACTGACTTGAGTATGCAATAGGAAATAGGAAAAAGTTCTATGAATGAGAACTTCTAGCGCAAGCTCATGAAGCTGAGGAATCTGGAACTGAACTAAAACTAGAGCACAGAACCAGCCTTTATTAATTATCCTTTCTACTTAAACTTTTTTTTTCATTTTGTAGGCTGTGATTTCTTGTAAACATAGTATTTCAAAGTGGACCAGTCCCGTTCTTCAGAGCCTCTGGTTCAGCCTTCAAATGTTTCCCACAGTCATTCTTTGCCGCAGTTTACCAGAAATGATGAAATGCTTCATGTGTTTCTCAACACCTTTCTCCTCGCACTGCTGCCAGGGTCTCTGTGCAGGTTAATCAAAAGCAAAAAAATAAATTTAAGACAAGATAATGATATACATACATATATAAATACACATATGTATATCTATATATATCTATATCTATCTATATCTATATATATATATATATCTATATATCTATATATATATATATATATATATATATATATATATATATATATATATATATATATATATATATAAATATATATATATATATATATATATATATATATATATATATATATATACATATATATATATATATATAAAAACCAGTCAGTGAAGTTGGCATGTTGTGTAAATCAGAATAAAAACAGAATACAATGATTTGCAAATCCTTTCAACCTATATTCAGTTCAATACACAGCAAAGACTTTGTTATTTTTTGCAAATATTAGCTCATTTGGAATTTGTGCCTGCAACATATTTCAAAAAGCTGGCACAAGTGGCAAAAAAGACTGAGAAAGTTGAGGAATGCTCATCAAACACTTATTTGGAACATCCCACAGGTGAACAGGCTAATTAGGAACAGGTGGGTGCCATGATTGGGTATAAAAGCAGCTTCCTGAAATGCTCAGTCATTCACAAACAAGGATGGGGCGAGGGTCACCACTTTAGAACAAATGCATGAGCAAATTGTCCCACAGTTTAAGAACAACATTTCTCAATGAGCTATTGCAAGGAATTTAGGATTTCATCATCTACGGTCCGTAATATCATCAAAAGGTTCAGAGAATCTGGAGAAATTACTGCACGAAGCTGCAAGGCCCAAAACCAACATTGAATGCCCGTGATCTTCAATCCTCAGGCGGTACTGCATCGAAAACCGCATCACTGTGTAAAGGATATCACTACATGGGCTCAGAACACTTCAGAAAACCACTGTCAGTAACTACAGTTCGCTCTACATCTGTAAGTGCAAGTTAAAACTCTACTATGCAAAGCCAAAGTCATTTATCAACAACACCCAGAACGCCGGCTTCGCTGGGCCCGAGCTCATCTAAGATGGACTGATGCAAAGTGGAAAAGTGTTTTGCGGTCTGACCAGTCCACATTTCTAATTGTTTTTGGAAACTGTGGTCATCGTGTCCTCCGGACCAAAGAGGAAAAGAACCATCCAGACTGTTATAGGCACAAAGTTCAAAAGCCAGCATCTGTGATGGTATGGGGCTGTATTAGTGCCCAAGGCATGGGTAACTTACACATCTGTGAAGGCACCATTAATGCTGAAAGGTACATACAGGTTTTGGAGCAACATATGTTGCCATCCAAGCAACGTCTTTTTCATGGACACCCCTGCTTATTTCAGCAAGACAATGCCACAATCTGCACGTTACAACAGCGTGGCTTCGCGGGTAAAAGAGTGCGGGTACTAGACTGGCCTGCCTGTTGTCCAGACCTGTCCCCCATTGAAAATGTGCGGTGCATTATGAAGCGAAAATACAACAACGGAGACCCCGGACTGTTGAACAACTTAAACTGTACATCAAGCAAGAATGGGAAGGAATTCCACCTGAAAACTTCAAAAATTGGTCTCCTCAGTTCCCAAACGTTTACTGAGTGTTGTTAAAAGGAAAGGCGATGTAACTCAGTGGTAAAAATGCCCTGTGCTTTTTTTTTTTTTTTTTTTTTTTCTTTTTATTTTTTTTTTTTTTTTTTTTTTTTTTTTTTTTTTTTTTTTTTTTTTTTTTTTTTTTTTGCAATGTGTTGCTGCCATTAAATTCTAAGTTAATGATTATTTGCAAAAGAACATAAAGTTTCTCAGTTCGAACATTAAATATCTTGCCTCTGCTGTGTATTCAATTGAATATAAGTTGAAAGGGATTTGCAAATCATTGTTTTCTGTTTTTATTTACGATTAACACAACGTGCCAACTTCATTGGTTTTGGGTTTATATATATATATATATATATATACATTTAGATAGATAGATAGATAGATATACATATATGCCTTTTTTAGTGTTATTCCATCCATTTATTCATCCATCCAACCCATTCTCAGAGGAAAATTAATCATAAATTCACATTACTTTAGGTCAGAAATCAATCCCATATATTTCAAGACAATCCAACCACCTTGCACATTATATTGCACTTTCCTGCAGCACTTTTAAATATTTATCTTCTCGCCAAAACGTCTGGTAATATTGCTGCTTCAAATTGGGCTTTGGTATTGCTCTGCAATCAGACTTCACATTTCTCTGCTCAAACTAAGGAGACCAGAGTTGCAGGGACATGAAGATCATCAGCATAAAAACAGCAGGGAAACTTTTTCAAAAAGTTTCTTTAAAGAAACAATATTCTGGCTCCTTAGAGTGATAATGTTAGGGTGACTGTTTATATATATTTTTGATTTCACATAGTCCTGATGTTAAAGTAAAAATGGGTGAAATATGTCGTGTCATCAAATCACCCAGCAACAGTATGATAAATGAGTAAAGATCTTTGCAAGTGAGTTGTAATAAGTAGAATGCTTACATCATGTAAGCATTACTTTAAATGTGTGTATCACTTTGAATAGTCCTTTTTTGTCAAAATGTCTCTGACAGTTGTCATAACATCCCCACAAATCACCCAATGACTTTGTTTTTGAGTAATAACTATCTGTTAGGTATGTAAGATCTCTGTAGAAAAGTTCAGTATATTGTTAAAGTGGATTGATTCTGGTGAAATATTGTGGGTGTACACTGTCTGGCCAAAAAGAAGTCGCCACCTGGATTTAACTATGCAAATACAATTTGTATGAGCCTCCTGTTGGATATTTTCTGCATGGGCAATTATCTTTAAGATGGCAAGAGGTTATTTTACCCCAGCTGATGCAATGAGTAGCTTCACATTTCCTAAACAACCACGCCAAAGACACATCCTGTGGTCGTGGAAAAGATGTTTGTCTGTTTAAGAAGTGTCAAATCACCAGCTGCTTTGCCTTCCTTTCCTTTAAATGGTCTCCTACAGGTTTTGTATAGTTAGGAATATTTATAACCCCTAAATTCAAGCAAATGTATAAAGCAAACTTTGTCCCCTGCTTTGAAAAGTGAGACAAGACTTAGAGCAATGGAATTCTTTACCAATTTCTTGGTTAGGACGATATCCTTGGTCAAAATGAATATTTAAGCTCGATTGCTATGCCCTGTCCAAACAATTCCAATTTTTTTTTTTTTCAAATAGGGTGGTAAAGGACCTGAACAGCTGGCTTAGCTCTTTCATATGGAGCAGACATAGGCCCAAACTCAAGATGGCCATACTAATGGCATGGATATATTCCATGATTACAATGCCAGGATTCATGGGGTTCAAATTGAGAGTGATTAAGGGGGTATGAGACATGCATTTTGCATCCATGACATTCAGACTCTCCGTCATCAATACAAGACCTTGGTGAAAAATTAATGCAACACTGGATGGAAAAAAAAATCTTGTAACATTGCAGAAGCTTAAAGAAACATTGCCACCGTGAATGCCTGCTATAATCAAAGTTAAATGTGGTCAAAGAAATATTAGAGTGTGTGTCCTTTTCTTTGGTGGTGAGTTCTTGGCGCCAGGGCAGAGTATTTTTATATGAAAATCAATCTTCATTTTGCAATGAATATGTCTCTGATATGGGATTGACTTAATGGTCTCACATAACATCTTTAGCAGTGTTTAAGATCAAATTGTGTAAAGAGGAACCAAAGAATAAGAGAGACTCAGGCCCCCATGAAGAGAAACAACATATCTTTTGATATCCAGAAATCTTAATATCACAGCATATTGCTTTTCATCATTATAAAAGACAAAAAGATGGTACCTGTTGCTCAGGATCTCTTTGCCCAAAGCTTTAACCATCTGAGTTTCATCTTGGAGAGCAGGTGAGTTACTTTGTGAATAGCTGAAAACAGTTGAAGAGAGGCATCTGTAAAAATGTTGGAGAAACATTTTAGATAATAAATTTCCTTTAAAGACAAAAACAATCTACAGTATAACAACAAAATCATATCACCTAAAATACACTGAGCACTTGACACAGTTTAAACTTAAATTGTGTCATTTGGTGCTTTATGTGAATTTCCTTTTAATCAGATCTTAGAAACAGATTATAAGATTAAAATTCTACTTTAAAGACAAAAAATCAGTCCACGATATATCAACTTAATCACACTACATTAATCAATAAATTTTAATTGTTCACTGTTGTTTGGTGCTTTAGGGGGAGGTCGTGTTAATTAGATATTAAAGATAGATATTTAGATAATTACTTTTTCTTTGACCAGAAAAATTGTCCAATCTATCACAACAATGTCATACTACCTTAATCAATAAACTGAACTTCCTGCAGAGCTCACAAATTTTTTACACACAGTTTTTAATGGTACACTGTTGTTTGGTGCTTTGTGGGGACATCGTGTTAATTAGATATAAGAGATGGATAATTAGATTATAACTTTAATTTTGAAGAGAAAAATCAGTCCACACTATCACAACAACATAATCCTACATTTATCAATACATTGAACTTCTCTGCAGACCTCTCCAATTCTTACACACAGTTTTTCATTGTACACTGTCGCTTGGTGCTTTGTGGGGACGTCGCACTTGTTGTATGTTAGGGATTGATTATTAGATAATAACTTTTATTTTAAAGAGAAAAATCTGTCCACACTATCACAACAACATCATACTACATAAATCAATAAACTGAACTTCTCTGCAGACCTCTCCAAATCTTTACACACAGTTTTTCAAAGTACACTGTTTTTGGTGCTTTGTGGGGACGCTACACTGATTGTATGTTAGGATTGATTATTAGATAATAGATTTTACTTTGAAAAGAAAAAATCAGTCCACAATATCACAACAATATTATACTACATTTAGCAATAAGTTAAACTTCTCTGCAGACCTTTCCAATTCTTTACACACAGTGTTTACTTGAATACTGTCGTTTGGTGCTTTGTGGGGACGTCGTGTTTATTAGATATAACAGATGGATAATTAGATTATAAGTTCTATTTTGAAGAGAAAAATCAGTCCACACTTTCACGACAACATAATCCTACATTTATCAATACATTGAACTTCTCTGCAGACCTCTCCGATTCTTTACACACAGTTTTTCATTGTACACTGTCGTTTGGTGCTTTGTGGGGACGCTGACTTGTTGTATGTTAGGGATTGATTATTAGATAATAACTTTTATTTTAAAGAGAAAAATCTGTCCACACTATCACAACAACATCATACTACATTAATCAATAAACTGAACTTCTCTGCAGACCTCTCCAATTCTTTACACACAGTTTTTCAAAGTACACTGTTTTTGGTGCTTTGTGGGACGCTACACTGATTGCATGTTAGGGATTGATTATTAGATAATAGATGTTACTTTGAAAAGAAAAATCAGTCCACAATATCACAACAATATTATACTACATTTAGCAATAAATTAAACTTCTCTGCAGACCTTTCCAATTTTTTACACACAGATTTTAATTGTACACTGTCGCTTGGTGCTTTATGGGGACATCGTATTAATTGTGTGTTAGAGATTGATTATTAGATAATAGATTTTACTTTGAAGAGAAAAATCAGTCCACAATATCACAACAATATTATACTACATTTAGCAATAAGTTAAACTTCTCTGTAGACATTTCCAATTCTTTACACACAGTGTTTACTTGAATACTGTCGCTTGGTGCTTTGTGGGGACATCGTGTTTATTAGATATAAGAGATGGATAATTAGATTAAAACGTGTATTTTGAAGAGAAAAATCAGTCCACACTATCACAACAACATAATCCTACATTTATCAATACATTGAACTTCTCTGCAGACCTCCGATTCTTTACACACAGTTTTTCATTGTACACTGTCGCTTTGGTGCTTTGTGGGGACGCCGCACTTGTTGTATGTTAGGGATTGATTATGAGATAATAACTTTTATTTTAAAGAGAAAAATCTGTCCACACTATCACAACAACATCATACTACATTAATCAATAAACTGAACTTCTCTGCAGACCTCCAATTCTTTACACACAGTTTTTCATAGTACACTGTTTTTGGTGCTTTGTGGGGACGTCACACTGATTGTATGTTAGGATTGATTATTAGATAATAGATTTTACTTTGAAAAGAAAAATCAGTCCACAATATCACAACAATATTATACTACATTTAGCAATAAATTAAACTTCTCTGCAGACCTTTCCAATTCTTTACACACAGTTTTTCATTGTACACTGTCGCTTGGTGCTTTGTGGGGACATCGTGTTTATTAGATATAAGAGATTGATAATTAGATTATAACTTTAATTTTGAAGAGAAAAATCAGTCCACACTATCACAACAATGTCTTACTACATTAATCAATAAACTGAACTTCTCTGCAGACCTCTCCAATTCTTTACACACAGTTTTTAATTGTACACTGTCGTTTGGTGCTTTATGGGGACATCGTATTAATTGTATGTTAGAGATTGATAATTAGATTATAACTTTAATTTTGGAGAGAAAAATCAGTCCACAATATCACAACAATATTATACTACATTTAGCAATAAATTAAACTTCTCTGCAGACAATTCCAATTCTTTACACACAGTTTTTCATTGTACACTGTCGTTTGGTGCTTTATGGGGACATCATGTTTATTATATATAAGAGATTGATAATTAGATTATAACTTTAATTTTGAAGAGAAAAATCAGTCCACACTATCACAACAATGTCTTACTACATTATTCAATAAACTGAACTTCTCTCCAGACCTCTCCAATTCTTTACACACAATTTTTTATTGTACACTGTCATTTGGGGCTTTGTGGGGACGTCGCACTGTTTGTATGTTAGGGATTGATTATTAGATAATAGATTTTACTTTGAAAAGAAAAATCAGTCCACAATATCACAACAATATTATACTACATTTAGCAATAAATTAAACTTCTCTGCAGACCTTTCCAATTCTTTACACACAGTGTTTACTTGAATATTGTCGTTTGGTGCTTTGTGGGGACGTCGTGTATATTAGATATAAGAGATGGATAATTAGATAATAACTTTTATTTTAAAGAGAAAAATCTGTCCACACTATCACGACAACATCATACTAAATTAATCAATAAACTGAACTTCTCTGCAGACCTCTCCAGTTCATTACACACAGTTTTTCATTGTACACTGTCGTCTGGTGCTTTGTGGGGACATCGTGTTTATTAGATATAAGAGATTGATAATTAGATTATAACTTTAATTTTGAAGAGAAAAATCAGTCCACACTATCACAACAATATCTTACTACATTATTCAATAAACTGAACTTCTCTGCAGACTTCTCCAATTCTTTACACACAGTTTTTAATTGTACACAGTCGTTTGGTGCTTTATGGGGACATCGTATTAATTGTATGTTAGGGATTGATTATTAGATAATAGATTTTACTTTGAAGAGAAAAATCAGTCCACAATATCACAACAATATTATACTACATTTAGCAATAAATTAAACTTCTCTGCAGACAATTCCAATTCTTTACACACAGTGTTTACTTGAATATTGTCGTTTGGTGCTTTGTGGGGACGTCGTGTTTATTAGATATAAGAGATGGATAATTAGATTATAAGTTTTATTTTGAAGAAAAATCAGTCCACACTTTCACGACAACATGATACTACATTTATAAATACATTGAACTTCCTTGCAGAGCTCTCCAATTCTTTACACAAAGTTTTTCATAGTACACTGTCGTTTGGTGCTTTGTGGGGACATCGTGTTTATTAGATATAAGAGATGGATAATTAGATTATAAGTTTTATTTTGAAGAAAAATCAGTCCACACTTTCACGACAACATGATACTAAATTTATCAATATATTAAACTTCTCTGCAGACCTCTCCAATTCTTTACACACAGTTTTTCATAGTACACTGTCGTTTGGTGCTTTATGGGGACAACGTATTAATTGTATGTTAGAGATTGATTATTAGATAATAGATTTTACTTTGAAGAGAAAAATCAGTCCACAATATCACAACAATATTATACTACATTTAGCAATAAATTAAACTTCTCTGTAGACATTTCCAATTCTTTACACACAGTGTTTACTTGAATACTGTCGTTTGGTGCTTTGTGGGGACATCGTGTTTATTAGATATAACAGATGGATAATTAGATTGTAACCTTTATTTTGAAGAGAAAAATCAGTCCACACTATCACAGCAACATAATCCTACATTTATCAATACATTGAACTTCTCTCCAGACCTCTCCAATTCTTTACACACAATTTTTTATTGTACACTGTCATTTGGGGCTTTGTGGGGACGTCGCACTGTTTGTATGTTAGGGATTGATTATTAGATAATAGATTTTACTTTGAAAAGAAAAATCAGTCCACAATATCACAACAATATTATACTACATTTAGCAATAAATCAAACTACTCTGCAGACCTCTCCAATTCTTTACACACAGTGTTTACTTGAATATTGTCGTTTGGTGCTTTGTGGGGACGTCGTGTATATTAGATATAAGAGATGGATAATTAGATAATAACTTTTATTTTAAAGGGAAAAATCTGTCCACACTATCACGACAACATCATACTAAATTAATCAATAAACTGAACTTCTCTGCAGACCTCTCCAGTTCATTACACACAGTTTTTCATTGTACACTGTCGTCTGGTGCTTTGAGGGGACATCGTGTTTATTAGATATAACAGATGGATAATTAGATTATAAGTTCTATTTTGAAGAGAAAAATCAGTCCACACTTTCACGACAACATAATCCTACATTTATCAATACATTGAACTTCTCTGCAGACCTCTCCAATTCTTTACACACAGTTTTTCATTGTACACTGTCGTTTGGTGCTTTGTGGGGACGTCGCACTTGTTGTATGTTAGGGATTGATTATTAGATAATAACTTTTATTTTAAAGAGAAAAATCTGTCCACACTATCACAACAACATCATACTACATAAATCAATAAACTGAACTTCTCTGCAGACCTCTCCAAATCTTTACACACAGTTTTTCAAAGTACACTGTTTTTGGTGCTTTGTGGGGACGTCACACTGATTGCATGTTAGGGATTGATTATTAGATAATAGATGTTACTTTGAAAAGAAAAATCAGTCCACAATATCACAACAATATTATACTACATTTAGCAATAAATTAAACTTCTCTGCAGACCTTTCCAATTCTTTACACACAGATTTTAATTGTACACTGTCGTTTGGTGCTTTATGGGGACATCGTATTAATTGTGTGTTAGAGATTGATTATTAGATAATAGATTTTACTTTGAAGAGAAAAATCAGTCCACAATATCACAACAATATTATACTACATTTAGCAATAAGTTAAACTTCTCTGTAGACATTTCCAATTCTTTACACACAGTGTTTACTTGAATACTGTCGTTTGGTGCTTTGTGGGGACATCGTGTTTATTGGATATAAGAGATGGATAATTAGATTAAAACGTGTATTTTGAAGAGAAAAATCAGTCCACACTATCACAACAACATAATCCTACATTTATCAATACATTGAACTTCTCTGCAGACCTCTCCGATTCTTTACACAGTTTTTCATTGTACACTGTCGTTTGGTGCTTTGTGGGGACGTCGCACTTGTTGTATGTTAGGGATTGATTATGAGATAATAACTTTTATTTTAAAGAGAAAAATCTGTCCACACTATCACAACAACATCATACTACATTAATCAATAAACTGAACTTCTCTGCAGACCTCTCCAATTCTTTACACACAGTTTTTCATAGTACACTGTTTTTGGTGCTTTGTGGGGACGTCACACTGATTGTATGTTAGGGATTGATTATTAGATAATAGATTTTACTTTGAAAAGAAAAATCAGTCCACAATATCACAACAATATTATACTACATTTAGCAATAAATTAAACTTCTCTGCAGACCTTTCCAATTCTTTACACACAGTTTTTCATTGTACACTGTCGTTTGGTGCTTTGTGGGGACATCGTGTTTATTAGATATAAGAGATTGATAATTAGATTATAACTTTAATTTTGAAGAGAAAAATCAGTCCACACTATCACAACAATGTCTTACTACATTAATCAATAAACTGAACTTCTCTGCAGACCTCTCCAATTCTTTACACACAGTTTTTAATTGTACACTGTCGTTTGGTGCTTTATGGGGACATCGTATTAATTGTATGTTAGAGATTGATAATTAGATTATAACTTTAATTTTGGAGAGAAAAATCAGTCCACAATATCACAACAATATTATACTACATTTAGCAATAAATTAAACTTCTCTGCAGACAATTCCAATTCTTTACACACAGTTTTTCATTGTACACTGTCGTTTGGTGCTTTATGGGGACATCATGTTTATTATATATAAGAGATTGATAATTAGATTATAACTTTAATTTTGAAGACAAAAATCAGTCCACACTATCACAACAATGTCTTACTACATTATTCAATAAACTGAACTTCTCTCCAGACCTCTCCAATTCTTTACACACAATTTTTTATTGTACACTGTCATTTGGGGCTTTGTGGGGACGTCGCACTGTTTGTATGTTAGGGATTGATTATTAGATAATAGATTTTACTTTGAAAAGAAAAATCAGTCCACAATATCACAACAATATTATACTACATTTAGCAATAAATTAAACTTCTCTGCAGACCTTTCCAATTCTTTACACACAGTTTTTCATTGTACACTGTCGTTTGGTGCTTTGTGGGGACATCGTGTTTATTAGATATAAGAGATTGATAATTAGATTATAACTTTAATTTTGAAGAGAAAAATCTGTCCACACTATCACAACAATGTCTTACTACATTAATCAATAAACTGAACTTCTCTGCAGACCTCTCCAATTCTTTACACACAGTTTTTAATTGTACACTGTCGTTTGGTGCTTTATGGGGACATCGTATTAATTGTATGTTAGAGATTGATAATTAGATTATAACTTTAATTTTGAAGAGAAAAATCAGTCCACACTATCACAACAATATCTTACTACATTATTCAATAAACTGAACTTCTCTGCAGACTTCTCCAATTCTTTACACACAGTTTTTAATTGTACACAGTCGTTTGGTGCTTTATGGGGACATCGTATTAATTGTATGTTAGGGATTGATTATTAGATAATAGATTTTACTTTGAAGAGAAAAATCAGTCCACAATATCACAACAATATTATACTACATTTAGCAATAAATTAAACTTCTCTGCAGACAATTCCAATTCTTTACACACAGTGTTTACTTGAATATTGTCGTTTGGTGCTTTGTGGGGACGTCGTGTTTATTAGATATAAGAGATGGATAATTAGATTATAAGTTTTATTTTGAAGAGAAAAATCAGTCCACACTTTCACGACAACATGATACTACATTTATAAATACATTGAATTTCCTTGCAGAGCTCTCCAATTCTTTACACAAAGTTTTTCATAGTACACTGTCGTTTGGTGCTTTGTGGGGACATCGTGTTTATTAGATATAACAGATGGATAATTAGATTATAAGTTTTATTTTGAAGAGAAAAATCAGTCCACACTTTCACGACAACATGATACTAAATTTATCAATATATTAAACTTCTCTGCAGACCTCTCCAATTCTTTACACACAGTTTTTCATAGTACACTGTCGTTTGGTGCTTTATGGGGACAACGTATTAATTGTATGTTAGAGATTGATTATTAGATAATAGATTTTACTTTGAAGAAAAATCAGTCCACAATATCACAACAATATTATACTACATTTAGCAATAAATTAAACTTCTCTGTAGACATTTCCAATTCTTTACACACAGTGTTTACTTGAATACTGTCGTTTGGTGCTTTGTGGGGACATCGTGTTTATTAGATATAACAGATGGATAATTAGATTGTAACCTTTATTTTGAAGAGAAAAATCAGTCCACACTATCACAGCAACATAATCCTACATTTATCAATACATTGAACTTCTCTCCAGACCTCTCCAATTCTTTACACACAATTTTTTATTGTACACTGTCATTTGGGGCTTTGTGGGGACGTCGCACTGTTTGTATGTTAGGGATTGATTATTAGATAATAGATTTTACTTTGAAAAGAAAAATCAGTCCACAATATCACAACAATATTATACTACATTTAGCAATAAATCAAACTACTCTGCAGACCTCTCCAATTCTTTACACACAGTGTTTACTTGAATATTGTCGTTTGGTGCTTTGTGGGGACGTCGTGTATATTAGATATAAGAGATGGATAATTAGATAATAACTTTTATTTTAAAGGGAAAAATCTGTCCACACTATCACGACAACATCATACTAAATTAATCAATAAACTGAACTTCTCTGCAGACCTCTCCAGTTCATTACACACAGTTTTTCATTGTACACTGTCGTCTGGTGCTTTGAGGGGACATCGTGTTTATTAGATATAACAGATGGATAATTAGATTATAAGTTTTATTTTGAAGAGAAAAATCAGTCCACACTTTCAGGACAACATGATACTAAATTTATCAATATATTAAACTTCTCTGCAGACCTCTCAAATTCTTTACACACAGTTTTTCATAGTACACTGTCGTTTGGTGCTTTATGGGGACAACGTATTAATTGTATGTTAGAGATTGATTATTAGATAATAGATTTTACTTTGAAGAGAAAAATCAGTCCACAATATCACAACAATATTATACTACATTTAGCAATAAATTAAACTTCTCTGTAGACATTTCCAATTCTTTACACACAGTGTTTACTTGAATACTGTCGTTTGGTGCTTTGTGGGGACATCGTGTTTATTAGATATAACAGATGGATAATTAGATTGTAACCTTTATTTTGAAGAGAAAAATCAGTCCACACTATCACAGCAACATAATCCTACATTTATCAATACATTGAACTTCTCTCCAGACCTCTCCAATTCTTTACACACAATTTTTTATTGTACACTGTCATTTGGGGCTTTGTGGGGACGTCGCACTGTTTGTATGTTAGGGATTGATTATTAGATAATAGATTTTACTTTGAAAAGAAAAATCAGTCCACAATATCACAACAATATTATACTACATTTAGCAATAAATCAAACTACTCTGCAGACCTCTCCAATTCTTTACACACAGTGTTTACTTGAATATTGTCGTTTGGTGCTTTGTGGGGACGTCGTGTATATTAGATATAAGAGATGGATAATTAGATAATAACTTTTATTTTAAAGAGAAAAATCTGTCCACACTATCACAACATCATACTAAATTAATCAATAAACTGAACTTCTCTGCAGACCTCTCCAGTTCATTACACACAGTTTTTCATTGTACACTGTCGTCTGGTGCTTTGAGGGGACATCGTGTTTATTAGATATAAGAGATTGATAATTAGATTATAACTTTAATTTTGAAGAGAAAAATCAGTCCACACTATCACAACAATATCTTACTACATTATTCAATAAACTGAACTTCTCTGCAGACTTCTCCAATTCTTTACACACAGTTTTTAATTGTACACTGTCGTTTGGTGCTTTATGGGGACATCGTATTAATTGTATGTTAGAGATTGATTATTAGATAATAGATTTTACTTTGAAGAGAAAAATCAGTCCACAATATCACAACAATATTATACTACATTTAGCAATAAATTAAACTTCTCTGCAGACAATTCCAATTCTTTACACACAGTGTTTACTTGAGTATTGTCGTTTGGTGCTTTAATGGGGACGTCGTGTTTATTAGATATAAGAGATGGATAATTAGATTATAAGTTTTATTTTGAAGAGAAAAATCAGTCCACACTTTCACGCGACAACATGATACTACATTTATCAATACATTGAACTTCCTTGCAGAGCTCTCCAATTCTTTACACACAGTTTTTAATTGTACACTGTCGTTTGCTGCTTTATGGGGACATCGTATTAATTGTATGTTAGAGATTGATTATTAGATAATAGATTTTACTTTGAAGAGAAAAATCAGTCCACAATATCACAACAATATGATACTACATTTAGCAATAAATTAAACTTCTCTGTAGACATTTCCAATTCTTTACACACAGTGTTTACTTGAATACTGTCGTTTGGTGCTTTGTGGGGACATCGTGTTTATTAGATATAACAGATGGATAATTAGATTGTAACCTTTATTTTGAAGAGAAAAATCAGTCCACACTATCACAACAACATAATCCTACATTTATCAATACATTGAACTTCTCTCCAGACCTTCCAATTCTTTACACACAATTTTTTATTGTACACTGTCGTTTGGGGCTTTGTGGGGACGTCCTATTAATTGTATGTTAGGGATTGATTATTAGATTATAACTTTAATTTTGAAGAGAAAAATCAGTCCACAATATCACAACAATATTATACTACATTTAGCAATAAATTAAACTTCTCTGCAGACCTCTCCAGTTCATTACACACAGTTTTTCATTGTACACTGTCGTTTGGTCCTTTGTGGGGACGTCGTATTCTCAGCAGAGCTCTCAAATATTTTACACACAGTTTTTAATTGAACTGTGTGGTTTGGTGGTTTGTGGGGACATAATTTTAATCAGATATTATAGAGAGATTTTAATATAATAAATTTTAGTTTGAAGACAAAAATCAGTCCATACCATCACATCGCAATCATACTTTATTTGTCAACCTTCTTTGCAGAGCTTTTCAATACTTTATGCACAGTTTTTACTTATACACTTTCCTTTGATGATTTATTTGGACATCGTGTTAATTAGATCTTCGATACAGATTATTTGATAATAACTTTTACTTTGAAGAAAAACTCAGCCCAGACCATCACACCACAATCTTACTACATTGGTCAAAACAGTGAACTTTTCTGCACAGCTGCAAATACTTTCCACACAGTTTTTTCTTCTGCACTGCAGTTTGGTGATTTGTGGTGACACAGTTTTATTCAGACTTTAGAGATAGATTGTTCGATTATGACTTCTTTTAAAAGACAGATATCTGTCTTTATTTTATTACCACAATCATACCACATTAATTATTATAACTTCTCTGCAGAGGTCTTGAATACTCTACTCTCAGTTTTTACTTTAACACTGCTGCTGGGTGATTTTTTAGTATCCAATTAATCAGCTATTCAAGTTAGATTATGATAGAATACAGAGTTCTGTCATTGGGTGATTTGCGGAGGTGTTGGGACAATTATCAATCAGAGACATTTTTGACATGAAGATAAATGGCTCTAATTTTCAGACCAGGTGCAGGTGCAGTGTTTTACAGGGTGTGTCCAGCACACTTTGCAAGTTTCAGCAGTGCGCAGAGAGGCGCATCCACACCTCTGTCCCTGCCACTCCATGCAAGTGCCAGGGAGGGAGGAGAAAAGGCATGAGTGGGTTCAACACAGCCGAGTGTTATCTTCACTAATCAACTGACTGCCTCTCCTTGCCTTTAAATGTGTTGTGGGTGAGGCACAGCGACTGATTGGTCTGAATGATCCCCGCCACTGCGGGAACAGTGTGCTGGAAAGACCCGGTAGAGGAGACAGTCGGAGCAGCTGTCACTGTTACAGCAACTTCGAGAGCAGACTGGCCATCGGGGCGCGCATTGGAGGCCAGCTCTCGGGACAGATGTAATCGGTTCCTTTGTCATTTATAGGAGTACAAAATTAAGAGACAGTTACACAGCAGGTGGCTTATCCATTGATCATGCTTGTGATCCACCTGCATTCCTGGTTTGTCATCACCAAATAGCAGAGCCTTTAGTGATATACTGTATACTCTCCCAGTGTCTCCACCTCATGCTCCTTGCAATAATGTACTCTATCTTTTTAGATCATTTAAAAATAAAGACTAAACTATGAAATATGGAAAATCACGGGTAAATCCAGTGTGACATACATTTACTTTCTCTCCTTGTTCTCCCTCTTGTCTTTGAATTTCATGAGATGAGAGAAGCCAGATATATACTCAGTATCGGATGAGGCTGTTTATTGTTGACTTGTAAGATGTGCATCAAACTTCCAGTTGCACAGGGTGCGCCAGCCTCTGGGCACCCTGTGGCACCCTGCACTGCGCTACAAAATTAAAGCCCGAGGTCTCTTTGAATCAAACAACACATTAAAAATCTCTTTATGACAAAAGTGCCATACACATTATATTTACCTTATATTGTAAAAGGTTGTTGAGTGATTTATCTGAAACTGATAATTGATTCCCATTTTCAGACATATTTACTTATAAATTGGTTGTATTCTTTACTTAGAACAGTGTTAGAATTTGTCCAAGGTCTTCCCATGATGTCTTTATCCAAGTACTGGTATAAGGTGCATTAAGGGACTTTGCAGAAATCCTTCACAAACTCAATTGTTGAGGTCAATTTCTGAGTTAGAATATTTTAAGATTTCAGGAAACTGATGAATGCTTTTAGTAACATTAAAACTAACAAGTCAAACATGATTGTACCTCTTGGTCAGGGTTTTCTGGGCCTGAAGCTTTGTCCAACTGGGTCTTATCCATGAGAGAGTGCGAAGAACCTTGTTCAGAAGTAACTCCAGTTGCTGTGGGCATCTGCTTTAACAAAACATATATGTTACACCATAATCATACCACATTAATCAATACACTGAGCTTATTGTAGAGATTTTAAATACTTCACACACAGTTTTTACTTAATAGTGTTGTTAGGTGATTTGCAGGAAGCGTCGGGACTATTATCAAACACATTTAAAAAAACTTTCTATGGCCAAAGTGCCACATAAATTATATTCAACACTTATTATAATGAGGTTGATTGGTAATTTGTGGGAAACGTGTAAGTGATACTCATATTCAGACAGATTTACTTATTAATTAGTAGTATTCTGTTTTGAGGCTGTTTTTACTCAAATATTTGTATAAGGTTAATAAAGGGACTGTGTAGAAATCACAAACTTAAACCCAATTTCTTGTTTTCTTGGTAGAGTATTTTAAGATTTCTGGAATCTTATAAATGTATTATCTTACATTAAAGCTCACATGTCAAACATGATTGTACCTGTTGGTCAGGTTTTTCTGGGCCTGAAGGTCTGCCCATCTGAGTCTCATCCTGGAGTAACTGATGAACCTTGTTCAGAGCCTCTGTTCTGTAAAAATGTTCAGAGACTTAATTGCAAAATGTAAAATAAGTTGTGTGTTAACTGGTTTTTGAATGAATTCAAAACAAATTTCTTTAAATAAACCATCATGCAGACCAAACAGTTACATCTCTTGGCATAATGTCCTTATAAATCTGTCGGTATACATTTTTGTTCATGTACCAAACCTCTAAGCTGTAGTTGTTTCACAGACTTCCAGTCTCCATGGGCAATAATCATATGTTATTTTAACTCCTTGTTGTATGTCAAGTACAGCAAAGGTTTGGTTTACTATTTGAGTCAATTGTTTTCCTTCTACAATTTGGGTGCCTATGGTCGCATTGACTAGTCACCCAAAATGAGCCAATCATCCCTTGATGCATCAATGCCAAAAGAATAAGGAAAAGGAAAAAGAATACTTTAGGTTTTCCTGTTATTGTTGTACAATTTAATTAGCCTTTGTAAGTACAGATTATTCAAACTACATGCTGAGGAATATGAGGAGATCATATTGTGTTGGTGGCTACCATGAGTCAAGGCATTGAATTATTTTCTCTTAACATTTCTTGTTTTTCTTAACAGTAGATAAGCTGTATGTTTGAATTAATCTAAGAGTCACAACAACAATGCAATGTTATCATATTGTGTATTAAAATGTTAATAAATACCAAATATGAAGACAACTTACCTTACCTTTGCAACATCTATAAATCTGATATCTAGTTTGTTGGTTTTGTCAGTCTTTGAGCTGACATGCTGGAGGGCATCCTTTAACAGACTGACTCTTGGCGTCATCACAAATTGCTAAGTAAATTAAAAAAGGCTTTGAAACATTGCTTTCAAAATTTAATGACGGATCTTACAGTTAGCTTTTTTTTCTGACAATGAAATGTTTTGGAAACTTTGCCTTTACACATATAAGCCAAAAAAATTAAATAATTAAAGACCCATCATATTTCTCTGTTTTCTACTGACAAAACCAATGCCAAATGCTGAGAAAATAATACAGACATGTTCAAAATTGTTGGTACCCACCTGTAAAAGAAAGAAAAACTGACATTGTCTCTGAAAAAACTAAAAAATCCAAAAAGTAATAATAAATTATAATTTACTAAAAAAATAACTACTGAATATCAGACATGTGTTTTGAATTGTGGTTCAACAGAACTATAAAATATTAAGTAAGAAGTTAGCCTGATCAAAAATGATGGTACCGCTACTAAAAACTGAAAGTGATTTGACCATAGGGACGTGTTAAACTAAGGTGTTTCCTGTAATTATCATCACAGGTGTCTTCAAGCTTGTAATCAGTCAGTCTACCTATTTTAAGAATGAAAAGTGGTCTCTGTGCTGTTTGGTATCATGGTGTTTACCACACTGAACATGGACCACAGAAAGCTAAGGAGAGAGCTGTCTCAGGAGATTAGAAATAAAATTATAGACAAGCATGTTAAAGGTAAAGGCTATAAGACCATCTCCAAGCAGCTTGATGTTCCTGTGACTACAGCTGCACAGATTATTCAGAAGTTTAAGGTCCACAGGATTGTAGCCAACCTCCCTGGACGTGGCTGCAGGAGGAAAACTGATGACAAACTGAAGAGATGGAGAATTCGAATGGAAACCAAAGAGCCCAGAACAACTTCCAAAGAGATTAGAGGTGAACTCCAAGGTCAAGGGACATCAGAATCAGATCACACCATCTGTCACTGTTTGAGCCAAAGTGGACTAAATGGATGACATCACTGTTGAAAGCAAATCATTAAAAAGTGAGACTGGAATTTGCCAAAATGCATATTGACAAGCCACAAAGCTTCTGGGAGAATGTCCTTTGGACAGATGAGACAAAACTGGAGCTTTTTGGTAAGTCACATCAGCTCTATGCTCATAGACACAAAAATGAAGCATACAAAGAAAAGAACACTGTACCTACTGTGAAACATGGAGGAGGCTCAGTTATGTTCTGGGGCTGCTTTGCTGCATCTGACACAGGGTGTCTTGAATCTGTGCAGGTACAATGAAATCTCAAGACTATCAAGACATTCTGGAGTGAAATGTGCTGCCCAGTGTCAGAAAGCTTGGTCTCGGTCACAGGTCATGGGTCCTCCAGCAGGATAATGAGCCAATCACACAGCTAAAAACACCCAAGAATGGCTCAGAACTAAACACTGGACTATTCTGAAGTGGCCTTCTATGATCCCTGATCTAAATCCTGTTGAACATTTGTGGAAGGAGCTGAAACATGCAGTCTGGAGAAGACAGCCTTCAAACCTCAGACAGCTGGAGCAGTTTGCTCATGAGGAGTGGGCCAACATACCTGTGGACAGTTGCAGAAGTCTCACTGAGAGTTACAGAAATCACCTGATGACAGTGATTGACTCAAAGGTTGTCCAGCAAAATATGAAGTTACTAGTCCCATCATTTTTGTCAAGGCCAGTTTCATGAGTTTGTTTTTTTAAATAATTCCATTGAACCACTACTCAAAAGTCATGTCTGATTTCATTAGCTGATTTTCAGTTAATTTTCATTTATTATTACTTTTGTCAGTTTCAATTTATTTTAGTGACATGTGGGGTTTTCCTTCTTTAATGGAAGGGTAGCAACAATTTTTGCCACATCTTTGTCTATTTTTCCCCATACCTTTAATTGTCTGTTAATGGTCACAGTTTATTTAAGTTTACAAATCTAAAAATCATTAATACCGCAAATTCTTGTTGTTCATATTGTGCCCAGTTTGCAAAATTTCCATCCAATTGCTTTCAAAATCCTTTCACTGTTATGATATTTTCATCTAATTAGTAACATTCTTGTCAGCTTTTAGTACTACACTGACTTGAGTATCGATTGTTAGTTGACTTGGATAATAATAAGCAACTGATACATAAATGATGACATATTCTGGCACTAAGTCAAACCAAATTAATGAATGTATTAGCAAAACCATAACTAAAATGACAATTTTTACAATTACCACCTTTACATACTTGTTGAATCTTCTGAGGTGTATCCCTTCAATTTAAAGATTTGCAGTCATCCCAAGCTACTGATTTGTTCATTAGTCGCGTTGGCAAAAATACAATCATTTATTCTTTAAAATAACAAGAAAACCACCGTATAAATTTGCTTTTAATATTAGCCTCTTATCTAGTTAGAGCTAGCATGAACTACCATACATGAAAGTTTGCTAGAGTTAACTTGATCATTGACAATCCTGTGTAATATAATTGCATAACAAACCTATAATAGATATATTAAATAAAATAATCTGATTCTTACCTTTTGTAGAATTAGGTTCTCTTCTTTTCTTTGCTGTCAAGCTCTGCAAATGAATTACCTTGACAGTTTCTCTCTGAAACACTGTAAATATCGCTGCTATTAAAGATGTGCTTTGTGGGGACCAGGAAATGGGCGGGCTTTTCCTTAAATGGAAGAAGTGTGTGACTAAAGAAGTAGGTGCTGTACCAGCTTCAAACTAAAGGGGGCTAAACCTTGCTCACTTCACACACACACACAACCAAAAAATATGTGTTTTGGGCCAAAGACAAAAATCACTTGGGGACCTTTAGAATGACTCTTACATTAATTTAAAACGGTTTTCTTTTAGGGGACCTGGATTTTTGTCCCCACACCGTCAGAGGTCCCCTAGCCGTGACTGTGTAAACAGCTCAATGTCCCCATGTAGTAGCAATTACCAGTACACACACACACACACACACACACACACACACACACACACACACACATTCCTGTACTTGCTGCATAGTGAGGACCGAGTGAAAAGGCCTACAAAGTGAGGACCACCATTTCTACTTAACCTAGGAACACAAAAAAACTATTTTTGAACTCAGGGTGGCGCCATTACCCAATACACCGCCTTAGATTTCATTTAACACCAAGAATTAGATAAAAGTTTTTTACCAGCCAAGTGAGGACCAGACACCAGGTTTGGATTTTTAATGTTTTGAGTAGGTCTACTAGGATGCTGTTTCCATTAATGAATATTTTTAATGTAAATCTGAAATGACAAATGTTTCATTTACAAAATATGTTATCACCAGTAATGCAGCAGTATCATTTATTGAAATTGTATTTATTAAAGAGCAAATTTGTTATTTCTGGAGGGTAAAGTGCTTGTTTTATTGCCAGTTTAACTGTCAAAAGATAAAGCATAGAATATAATTTTTAAGACATTACAATAACAATTAATCCTTATATTATTAGTTAAATTTGCAAAAAGCACAATTTGTATAGGTCATGTAAATTCTGTGTGACTTTATTCTACATAAAGCGAACTGGAATAATAGTCAAAACCAGTTGTGAGTAGCCAGTCAACAAAACTTGACATTGGTTGATCATGCAATTTTATGAAAATTTAATATGTTAAAGATCTTTTGTGGTTGAGCACACCTTTTATAATCAATCTAGTGTCAGCATCAGAAGTGTATACTTCTGTCATAAAATCCTGTTCCACAGTGTTAAACAAAAAATTGCAGACTCCATCCATAATGAACAGAACAGTAACAGTAAATAAATTTACAGTAATAATTAATTATTACTCAGTCTTGTTAACCAAATATCCCTTTGCAACACTCCTTAGTCATGCAAAGTATAGTAGATATCCATGTAAATTTGACAGCACTTTTTGATTTAGTTTTAATTATAATCTTCTGCCTACATTTATTTGAAGTTTTTATGTTTTATTTACTGTAATCTACTGTAAATTTAGTTGACTAAAATATGAGGTGTAAGTGGCAAGGTATTTTTTTCCTTGTTTTTTTTCCTTGAATTTCTGAAGTCATGTTTTACACTTGAATCAAATGAACCATCGAAAAACCTTTACCGAATGTTAGTAAAGTCTGAATACTTTAGTCTACTTACCTACATACCTACCTACCTAACATCTACTTACCCTTTATTGAATGTTGGTGAAGTCTGAATGTCTAAATGAACAGAAACAAATGTTCCTTTTGTGTGAAATGCAGTCACCTTTATTTAGGCTACCTGGCAGAGCATCTCAGTTACAACACCAGAACTGACAACAAACAGTGAATCTGCTCTACATGAATATATCAATTCATAAAGAGAGCAGCTCTGATTGGATCACTCCACAACTTATCCCACCACCACCAAGCTAAGGCAGCTGTGATTGGATGTTTCTCTTAACTCATCCAACCCTTCAACACAACCAAAGTCATTGCTTACATTCTTAATTTGTCCCTACTTTCTTACTGGAACCTCCTTAGGTTCGATGAACTTGGTAAGGCTCCTCTCCTGGTCAGCCCAAGGTCTTTTACCTTTTCTCCTGACTTCAATTTCTGGTGCATCTATAAAACAAAAAACAAAGGAGTTTATTAGAGGCTGAGTTGATTTTAAACTGAGATCTTATTAGAACCATCTGATCCCTGCCTTGAATAAAGAATAATAGTAACATAATAAGAAATATAATAGTTGCATTTATTCACTAAAAGTATGTTATAAGCCCCCACCTTAAAAGAACTTTGTTAACTTAAAGGACACCTTAGTAACAACAAGTACACTGAAGAGATGATTTATGTGTTTTGTGCATCTCACATTTAAACTTTTTAATTTTCTGTTTACTTAAAATTCCTGATTTTGTATTTTTTCTTCTAAAGTGCATTTAACTTTTTATCTCCTTGTCTGACCCAAATACTGATGTGCTTTTTGATCCCAAATCATCTATATTAGGATTAAAATAATTTTTAATTGCATAATGTGGCACTAAAAAAGCCAGCAGCAATTATACCAGACAGAAGAAGACTGCACATCTGTGAGGCCACTTGACCTCCTGACCTTTCCTCAGTTAATTTAGGCAGAAAGGTTGCACTCAGTGTTTTTTTTTTTTCAAAAATGGTAGGAGGAGATTTTCTTCATCTGCATATGATTTGTAACTGAGTGGTGAGATTACTTTATGCACTTTCACTTATCAGTGTTAAATCACCACCATTTCATCCCTGTCAGCTGTTTCAGAGCTGCTGAAACAAACCCATGATGTTACTGCTATGAAAAGCTTTAACTCTGTAAACCAGAGGAAGGCTTTTACTGTGAAGCAGATACAGGAAATACTACGTGTTTGCAAGCAAATAAAAACAGCTGGTTAAGTGACCAAATATTCTGGGCAGTTCACTTAGGACCAACTGTCAACATTAACTTTAAAGATACTGAATTAAAGCACCCGTAAGTGGCGGTAGGCTTGAGGTAATGTTACCACCTCATATTCTAAAGTTGTGTGAGCCTGATGGCAGTCGACGCATGATGTGTCCTTAAAAGAGAGTGAAAAAAATAAGCGCTGTCTACAGCAGGAGCAAAACAGGAAAATATCGACCAATCCTCTAAATTTTCAAACAGATTTATTCCTGTACTGCCATTCTGCCCACCTTCTGCACAGGGAGGTTTAAAATTTGTTTAAACATTTCTACATGCTTTATTTTGACTATTTGCCAGTAGCTGTAAGTTTTCTGCTTTCAGAAAATCCTCTGAAAAGCATCCTCATTGTCAATCCAGGTTTATGTTATTTATGTGAAAAAGATGTGAATACAAACCAAATCTCTCATTGGAAAAGATTTGAAAGTTTCTAGGCAGAGGTAGCTGACCTTTTTGAATTTATGTTTAGATGGTAATAGATTACTGTTCTACAAGCTATTAAAATTCAAGAATCCCTTCAGTTGTCTTCTAAGAACTTTGGCTCTATGTGGTCTTACTGTTGTACATAAAATGTACAATCTGAATCAGAGACATTTTGACCAAAGACAAGGAACATACACTAACTGTTAGGTTTATTGGAATGTGCAAGAGATTAGAAATAATCTCGTTAAAGATGCAAACCTTCACAGAATGAGATTCTTTCTTGTCTCCCGCATCCTCATCATCACCATCATCTTGTCTTATATATAACAATATAACAATATGTCTTTTGTTATAAAGGACCTAAAGACACTCTTGTTTGTTATTCATAATAAATGGAGATATTCAGACATGCTGTGAAGAATGAGACAGCTGATGAGTTGGAGAGGGGGCTGATGGAAGGACTGGTACCAACATAAGGTTTAGACTGTACAGTGTTTAATACTCTGGGTGGATATGCTCTGATGATGCACACTGGTATTTTGGCTGCTGATATTTTGGAATGTCATAAAACAAAAAAAAGGACTTGAATTTTAATTACTAACTAAACTCAGATTTATTACACTTCACTCATGTAAATGTTACAAACTCACCCAAACCATCACCTTCATGTTTTTCTGTAGCTGTCTTTCTGCTTAACAGGTGGTCTTCCACCTGTCTCCTGGTGCAGCCCTCCATCTATAAAAATAATATTTTTGACAGAGTTTAAGTACTTACATCTGCATCTCAGAAATGTACCAAAACTGCAGTGAAATGGGAACAAGGTCAGACAAAAACATTACCTGTTTCAGGCCTTAGATACAAACAATAATAAACCTTAACTGATCCAAATCTGAATCCAGCACAATTACCTCAAAACTAAACTGTTTCTATCTCACCATGACAGCCTGGCTCAAACAGGAGACTGTTACTCTTATGTGAACATTGATAATGCAGTTTATGTGTAGACATTCTGACCCAGAAATGATAAAGAAATGAAAAGTAAAACAGAGGAAAGGAGGAGAGAGCTGCTTCACAGCCCTCAGGTTCAGCAGTAAACTTAAACTTGACCTGATGACATTGTACAGTGTTTCATCGACTGTCTGCTCTGTTTAGTTTTTCTAAGGGCTGTAACTGGTCAAGTCACTGTCATCGTCAGCCGTGGTTCGTCCGTGAAACCAATGCAGATTTTCTGTCTAATCCATTTTGGGTGTCAGGTTTTTCAGGTAGTAGTCCTCAGTCTACCTTGGCACATCAGACTGGAGCGTAACATGCTCATAATTTTGCAGCATCAGCATAACCACCACCACTTTCTGCTAACTCACCAACTAACTACAATCCTTAACTAATCATTAGTTATTAATCCAAAATTTTAGTGAAATTTCAGTCATTTTTTCTGGCTTTCTCCCATTCAGTAAGACCTATAATAATCTAAGTAATCAAATTTTTTTGTAATTTTTCTAGAACATGTCGGACGGTTTGATCAGACTGTTTTAGGTTGTACATGCCTACCTACTATATTTCCATCAAAATCACACTGGCTATTGAACACCTAATATTTTATTATGCCAACATAATCAGAAATCAGACTAAAAACTCTTCCAAACTTCTGTGTACTCTATGGGTAGTATGTGCTATGTGAGGTGTAGAGTTATAAATAAGCTTTTAATACTGTGAAACTGAATCAATCATTATTACAAATAAATAAATAAAGGTGCAGACTGTGAATGTTACAGTCTAACAGCAGGACAGAAGTGTTATAACATTTTTAGTAATACTGCATTTCAGCTGACAGTCTGATGTAACAGCTCAGGAACAGCTAATGTTAGCCTCGCGGTCTTCTTAATTTATTATTTATTAACACAAACTGAAACCTTTTTCATGGGAGAAACTGGTCTCTACCTAATGACTATCTCATAATTTTCAATCAATCAATCAATCAATCAATCAATCAATCAATCAATCAATCAATCACTCAATCAATATTTATTTCTAAAGCCCTTTACAGTAACCCAAAAGTCCCCCAAAGTGCTTTTTACAGTAGTGTCAGAAAATAAATAAGAACACTATGGATAAAAAACAACATAAAAACAATACTGTAAGAACGATACATAAAAGCAAAAGTTACATAAGAATACAACGGAGGTGTGACACAGCAGCAGGGTGCATAAAAGCCATTCGAAAGATAAAACAAATAATGACTATCTCATAATTTTGCTTTTGCCTCAAAATTATGTCTTTCTATCTCAAATTTTTGACTTATCTCATAACTTTGAGCTTTTTTAGCTTCAAAATTATATCTTTTTATCTCAAAATTTTGACAATTTATCTCAGAATTTCAATTTTTAATCTTATGCTGTTGACTTTTTATCTCATTTCAAAATTTTATCTCAGAATTTTGACTTTTTATCTCAAAATTTTGACAATTTATCTCATAATTTCAATTTTTATCTTATACTGTTGACTTTTTATCTTATTATTTCAAAATTTTATCTCAGAATTTTGACTTTTATCTCAAAAATTTTAACAATTTCTCTCATAATTGTTAATAATTATGATAATTATAAATAAACTTGCCTTTGCCTTCAGGAGTAACAGTAGTTTGAATCATGCACATCTTGTTCTGTCACTGGTGACAACTTAGTAGAACAAGCTCAGCAAAACCTGACATTTTAAGGATTTTATAAAATCCCCCAGCATAATTTTAAGACTAAAAAGGGCACATTTGAGCAAAGAGGTCGATGGTCACGCCACTATGATTCATTAAACCACACAAAGCAGCCTTTAAGATCATTTTAAGTGCAGAGAAAAAATTACTCACCCAAGCATTTTTAAATTCCTCTTCACATTTTCATGTGAATCCTTAAAGTTCTGAGTCTTTTAAATCCCTCCATTTTGAAATTGTGCTGTTGAAGTGTGAGAAGAGGAGGGCACAGCCGAGGTGCAGCTGCAGGCAGGTCTCAGCGGCTGAACTCTTCACCTGGCTTCTCCAGCTCTGATTGATAATTGGTCAGGGGCTTCAGAGCTGTGGGGGATGGGCACACAGGAGCAGCTCTGGCCTCTTCTCATGAGAACTCATTCTAAAACTTCATTAACCCTTTCATGGTCCTCACTTTCTAAATTTCACCTAAAATAGCATTAGAAAGTCCTTAAACTATATAGAGGGACAGCTAAGTAAACAACTAATATCAAAACATTTAACTTCTTGATTTTTTTTTTTATTGAGGAAATTTAATTTAGTTTTTTATTAGATTTGAGACAAATAAAAGAAAGGAGGGAGAAACAGATTAAATGCAGATTATTTAATACATCTGAAAAATAACATGAATGAACTTTTGTACAGATTTTTCCAGTCCTCAAATCTCAATCTGTTACACCTCTTAGAGATTGTGGGCCCCTTGTAGTGCTGATCACCATAACACTAAATGATGTTAAAAAATACCTGTTAAAATTCATTCAGTGGTTTCTGTAACTGTCTCTGATAATCTGCTCTCCTGTGATGTCTGTCTGAGTCCACTGTTCTGTCTGTCTGATACACTCCCACCTATATTCACCCTGAGACTCTCTCAGTAAATAAGTCAGTCAAGTTAGTTAAATTAAGCTTTTTGTTACTGAGGACAAATCTTAAGGAGACAGTTTATCTGTCCTGTAGAGTTATAATATACTGTGAAGCTGTTCTGAAGGCCCTGGGCTGCTGCATACACACATCCCCAAAAATCAAAGTGGGCTTATTTCCATCAGGTCTATCAGGTTTTGGTCCAGGGATTCAGGGACATGCATCAGTATCATGATATAAGTTGAAAATTAAAATGCATGGAGACCAAAAAATTTTTTTTTCATTAAAACAAAGTACTAAATTGCTAAGGCTTGGCCCGTGGACATGGTGGACATGGGGGTTCTCAGTGGATTAGAGGTCTGAATGTTTTCTTTTGGACTATTCAGGGCAGTGAGATGAACCACTGGATCAGTTTTTTATGGTCTAGCCACATAAGACCCCCTGTTCCATGTGTGAGGCCTACTAGTAGTGATGAAGCCTGAGCCTGTTAAGCATGCATAAATGAGTCTTGCTCCCTGGTTTTTGAGTATATGTTGACATCAAAAGATTCACAGGTATTAGGTCTCCCCTGAGTTTGATGTGCAATATCAGATCCCTAACTCTAAAGAGGCCTTTGCAGGGGCCTGTTTCTCAGTTGAAAATTAACCCTTTAGAGTACAAAATGGCTAAAATGGCCAAAATCTCAGAGATTCATTTACTGATGTGGACCAAAACTTACAGGCTTGATACTGAGTCCAATGTGAATACTCAAGTACATTTTCAGACCTCCAGGGCCCTCGAGGCACAAACAGGGGCCAAAAAGACACGCTTTCTTGACAACTGGTGCTCTTTGCTCTCATTTGACCTCTGTGGCACTTAGAGAGATGAAACCTGGACTGTGGGACCTCTGAAAATTATAAAATCAAATGGTGGTAGAACTGCTTTTGCTAGCCCCCTCCCAAACAGGAAGTAGCTTCAGGACCACCTAGAGACATGCCCTTGAGATCATTGGTTTATGGAGGTGACCTGAATAACCTCCAAAAGTTTCAGCTCATTTTAAGCAAATATGGCTGATTTATGGGACTTCAAAGTCCAGACTTGTGCAAGTTTCCCATGGCACCAGGGGGCACAGGAAAGTCGAGAGTCACCAAACCACCACAGTTCTGCTCCAAATGGAGTCTAGTATAACATATTAAAAAATCAGCCCCAGGGTCCCAGTAATAATATTTTGACCCCAGTCCATTTCTGAGAAATCAGGTCTTGTTATCCTCTTACATCCAGAGACCATCATGCCAGATGAATGAGACCCACTCCTCATTTATTGGCCGATGGACACCAAAACTTATATGCAACTTCTAGAGGCACCTCTGAATCTGGATTTTAATATCAGCCTCCTAGCATCACAGAGGCCCAGATGCCAGCCTATTAAAGTTTGGAGGATTAACCCTTTCATGTCCAGCAGGCCACATTAACCAAAAAAGCTCAAAATCTCAGAGATTCATTTACTGATTTGGACCAAAACTTACAGGCTTGATATTTAGTCCAATGTGAATACTCAAAATATTTTCAGACCTCCAGGGCCCTCGAGGCAAAAACAGGGGCCAAAAAGACACGCTTTCTTGACAACTGGTGCTCTTTTGCTCTCATTTGACCTCTGTGGCACTTAGAGAGATGAAACCTGGACTGTGGGACCTCTGAAAATTATAAAATCAAATGGTGGTAGAACTGCTTTTGCTAGCCCCTCCCAAACAGGAAGTAGCTTCAGGGACCACCTAGAGACATGCCCTTGAGATCATTGGTTTATGGAGGTGACCTGAATAACCTCCAAAAGTTTCAGCTCATTTTAAGCAAATATGGCTGATTTATGGGACTTCAAAGTCCAGACTTGTGCAAGTTTCCCATGGCACCAGGGGGCACAGGAAAGTCAGAGTCACCAAACCACCACAGTTCTGCTCCAAATGGAGTCTAGTATAACATATTAAAAAATCAGCCCCAGGGTCCCAGTAATAATATTTTGACCCCAGTCCATTTCTGAGAAATCAGGTCTTGTTATCCTCTTACATCCAGAGACCATCATGCCAGATGAATGAGACCCACTCCCTCATTTATTGGCCGATGGACACCAAAACTTATATGCAACTTCTAGAGGCACCTCTGAATCTGGATTTTAATATCAGCCTCCTAGCATCACAGAGGCCCAGATGCCAGCCTCTTAAAGTTTGGAGGATTAACCCTTTCATGTTCAGCCGGCCACATTTACCAAAAAAAGTCAAAATCTCACAGATTCATTTACTGATTTGGACCAAAACTTACAGGCTTGATTTTTTGTCCAATGTGAATACTCAAAAATATTTTCAGACCTCCAGGGCCCTCGAGGCAAAAAACAGGGGCAAAATAGACATGTTTTTTGAACACTGTTGCTATTTTGCTCTCATTTGACCTCTGTGGCACTAAGAGAGATGAAACCTGGACTGTGGGACCTCTGAAAATTATAAAATCAAATGGTGATAGAACCGTTTTGCTAGCCCCTCCCAAACAGAAAGTAGCTCCAGGAACCACCTAGAGACACGCCCTTGAGATCATTGGTTTATGGAGGTGACCTGAATAACCTCCAAAAGTTTCAGCTCATTTTAAGCAAATATGGCTGATTTATGGGACTTCAAAGTCCAGACTTGTGCAAGTTTCCCATGGCGCCAGGGGGCACAGGAAAGTCGTAGAGTCACCAAACCACCACAATTCTGCTCCAAATGGAGTCTAGTATAACATATTAAAAAATCAGCCCCAGGGTCCCAGTAAAAAATTCTTCACCCCAGTCCATTTCTGAGAAATCAGGTCTTGTGATCCTCTTACATCCAGAGACCATCATGCCAGAAGAATGAGGCCCACTCCCTAATTTATTCATTCATTGTAATTTTTCATGACTGATGTATTTTTTCAGGGGCTTCATGGCCTGAGCACAGTGCAAAATGACACATTTATTTCTTTACTCTGATGATCGGGTCACAGGGGAAGCAGCCTAAGCAGGGAAGCACAGACTTCCCTCCCCCTGGCCACTTTATCCAGCTTGTCCTGTGTGACCCCAAGGTGTTCCCAGGCCAGCTGAGAGACATAGTCCCTCCAGCGTGTCCTGGGTCTTCCCCGGCTGCCTGATGGTGGGAGGTGGCTCTTAACACTTCACCATGGAGCTGTCAGGAGGCATCCTTACCAGATGTCCAAGTCTCCTCAGGTGGCTTTTCTGATTGTGGAGGAGAAGCAACTCTACTCCAAGCGCCTCCTGGATGACCGAGCTTCAGACCCTGTCCCTAAGGGAGAGCTTGGACACCCTGAGAAGGAACTCATTTCAGCCACTTGTACTCAGCATCTTGTTTTTTGAATTATAGAATCAGAAGAGATTTTTTTTAAATGGGCCTAAAACCTGAAATGGATTCTTTAAGGCCTATATTAAGGCCCAATCTCTGATTATCAAATATATATACATTAATTTAAAAATTGTCTTACATCTTTAATTTGATTCAGTAATTATTTCTGTCTCTTTCTTATTTAGCCTTTTAACATGTTAAACATGTTACATAAAGCCTACTAAGCATGATGCCCTATTTTGGGACCTAATCCAAAAATGACCAGCCCATCTTTAAGTCAGTCTATCTCAGCCTAAAGGTTACTTTGGACAAAGGAAGACTTAAAATCAAGAGAAGACCTGTGAGATTTTTCTAGATATGTAGTTATACGGATATATGGTACTGAGGCCCAGTATATGAGGTTGGAAACCAGCAGATGTGAAATTGTTCATTCTTGCCTAGTGAGAAATACAGTCCCAAAGTAAAAAAAATCCATTGAATCAATAATGCTGGGAAAATCAATGCCTTTAATGAGAATTAGTGAAAAATTACAGAGATCTAAATGTCCTAAATGTCCAGGCACAGGAGTGAGACCTCCTGTTCTTTTCTCCTATCTTTGCTTGGCCTGTGTGATTACAGAGCAGCTGCAAAATTTACCACATGTATCCTTTGTTTAGTCATATCTATGAAGAGATTGGACAATATGGATGATTGACACCTCTATGTAGTCATCAGAGACAATAGAATCCAGGGCATTGACTAAATCAAGCTAAGCAACACCATTGGCTGATAATGAGCCATCCAACACATGGAGTGAAATTTACACCCTCTTTCTCCAAAATGGCTGCAACATTAACTACAACAAAGACAGATACAATATAAGCTACACAGTGCAGCAAATGGCTGACACATGGAGAGACAGAGAGAGAGAGAAAGATTGACTAAATACTTAAAAGACAATTTTGTCTCTTTATTTTCCTTAGTTGGATTTGTTATGTTGAGCATAGAGAGATTAGCTACCTTGCTAGCAAAGATGCTAATGGAGACAAGAGCAACATAGATGATATCTGGGCTGTCTACTTATACAAAAAAGGTAAGCAACCACTTTAATCACAATAATGTTTACTGTTGACTTCAATATGACAAATATGTCCTACAGAGCAAATAACTGTGCTGGGAAATCATTAAGCCACGTAAGTTCAAGAAATGAAGACTTGTAAGGGCCATTGTTGTGGGCATCATATGTGCAGGAAAATTTTTTGTACTGAGTGTTCCACAGCTGGTGGACATTTATGCCTTGAAATATTTGATACATTAGTTTATATGTGCAAGTGTCTGACAGTAGGAACACTGCAAAGCTTTTTATAGTCTAAACCTCATAGATAAGCATGGTGAAGTATGTAAGTTTTAAGACAGCATAAAAGCATGAATTCTGAGCCGAATCTAATAATAAATAATACCTACATTTAATGTTTTAAAAGGGCTTGTGACATCAATAAAACATGCTAAATTTAGGCTAATGTCAAATTTTCATGGCCAGTTATTTATGGCCTTCATGTTTTTGAGTGAACCAAAACTGTCAACATGAATAGTCATATTATAATGGTAAAATTATCAACATTTTCTTAGAGTCAGGCCACTTCACATGGTAATGGTGCATTGGTCAACTTTTTCTTTGTTAAAACCATATTTTAATCACTTTGTTTTCAATGCAATGAGTGGATAGGCCTCTACATAAATGGAAATATGAGCTATAAATTACCCTTTTTCATTTTGTTTGATGCCAAATATTATTTTGTAGTGCTTGGGTCCCGCTTTTCCTGGAAATAGAATGTCAGAGTTAAATTATGATTACATTATGCATACTTGCAAAATGCAAGCTATATTTAAATTAAAGCCCTTAGCCTTGGCATGCAGCAGGTAGATGTCTCTAAGGTTGGCGCCTGATTTACAGCTTTTAAATTTGGCATTTAAGGTGAAACTTAAACAGCAACGCTGAGCAACTACTCCTTTGGTTGTTGCACATCTAACTGTTTTTATAGCATGTTATACATTATAAAAGCAAGTTATACATTATATAAGCAAGTGAACCTCACCACCACTGTGTAAACCCACTTTCATATTCAAACCTTTGTTATATTTATGACCATCTCCATCCTGATCTGTTTCTATGTGGTCTTGAGATGAAAAAAATGGCAAAATGTCCCCTTATTGCATTTAAATACCCAGGTTAAAGGCTTAATATATATATGTAAATATATGCTTTAAACAGTCAAGCCTCTATGTAATGATCTAGTAATGATTTATCTTGTCTAAGTATAGAAGTTTTGGATCTGGACTATGTAAAATGTGGTCTAGACAAAGAGAAAAATGTCCCTGTATTGTTTTCTATTTAATACAATATAAAATTTTTAAAAATATGACAGTGGGCTTTGGACAGCATATAGGATTTACTTACTTTTCTTCTTATTATTATACCTTACATATAGAAATTTAATTCTTTAAATTTAACCAGATCACATGGAAAAATAGTATTGTAGAACAAATACAGCACAAATTCAACAATTAGCCATTGATTTATTTAACAAATCAAAAAGATAAGCTTCCTAAAAGGCTATGCAAAACAAAATAATAATAATTAGGATTGGCTTTCAGTACAGCAGCAGAGGATGAGGCCTGTAGGCTTAACTGTATGGGGATATTTTGGCTGCAATACCTAATTTCGGCCAGAGGTGGAGCAGGACTAATTTAGCTGCAGTTCCCAATCTCAGCAGTAGGTGGAACAGAGAGCAAAATCAGTGTGAAATTCTGGCGAGAATTTCTCAACATTGACTCATTCTGAGGACTTTTGCTGAAAATCACAGGGGAGCTTCTACATGCTATTTAGAGGTGATTTAGAGGCTGACAAAGTGAGGACCGGCCAAAATGTCCTCACTTCCCAAAAATGTTCTCACTCTGTTGGTTAAAAACTCATGCCGGTCCTCACAATGTAGTAAGTACAAGAACACACACACACACACACACACACACACGCGCACACTTAAGTACACACACATGCTCAGAGTTCTTCTGAGCCCATACAGCCTAGCTTCTGTAACCACAGCTCAATTTAGTTCCTGATTTTCTCTAATCCCTGTCCTCCTCTCATGCACATTCAACAACAGTCACACAGCAGGAGCAGCAGCTCTGCTCCTTCATTACAGGCCTGTAAACTACCCAAATCTGTTTTCAGCCCAGTTAACATGCAGTAAAACTCTTTGGTTTTCCACTCAGCCCTCCTTCTTTTCTCTCTTTATGAGTAAACAAACAAAGTCGCTCTTGTTGACAGACGCTATCCGCGAAAGGCTCAATAAATGCCACACACATTCACAGAATAAAAAAGGAGAGTCAGATATTGTTAATAATTTATTTATTTAATACTGTTTATCATTTTATTAAAATGTTTAATTCATTTTTTCTTTTTTTTTGTCAGCGCCACAACCACAACCACTCTTTACTTATCAATTACCTGGTTAACATCTTTAAAAACTGTATCAAGAATAGAAAATTCAATTTAGAAGAATCAGCAAGGGGCAAGACATAGTGTGTGCGCATGTTTTTCAAAGAGATGACACAAATGTAGGTTACAAAAGAAATCATTCTCATGGGCTTAATGCCAAATGTAACTGTGCCAAAGTATTTGATTGCTGGCTCTAAAGCTCTGAGGTTTGGGAAACTGATTTGGACCATAAGATACTGCTCTACTTTTTGCTCCATAATGACAATATAGATATTTTTGAATAATCAAACCTACAACCATGCAGAAACATAACCCTACTCTTAAAGACTTATAGTGTTTACAATAGGTCATAGTGAAGCGATGCGTAAACAAAGTTATGAGAAGAGGATTTTGGTGGAATGTAGCTGCCAATAATAATAGAAAGAAGAGATCCCCAAGCACTGGGCTGTAGAGACAAAAATTATAATTGATTTAACTACAATTTGTTGAATGTTTATTTTGAAAGGATGACCTGATCCTTGCATATCAGCTTGTGAAGCCTGACTGAGCAGACCATACACTCAGGACCTCTGATTCTGTCACTCCTGTGATGCTGAAACACCGTCATATGCCAACAGTTACTGTTTATACTGACATGGTAGTTGATCTGCTAAAACATCATTCATGGAGCAACCACTCTGGGTTATTCTCTAGACTGTGTATTTGACCCAGGTGGCAACCTCGGGAGCTGGAAAAAGACGCCCATAAAGAAGTGCCAAAATCTGTAGTTCCTCTCGTGTCCACTTGAGGCTGGCTGCAGGAGCCCTGGAATTGTTATGATTGGATGGTTAGAAATGGACAGACTGTACAAAAACTTGATATTTCCTCCAAGCCCAAGAATGTCATATTTAAGGGCATATTTTTTTTTGAATAATTTATTACAAGCTGCTGAGAAAGAAGTATAGAAGTGTAAGAAATGACATATCTGAATGCTGCCAAAAATATCATCTTAGCACAATATTTTAAGAATGAAACCAAGTTTTTCAATCAATTAACCTTAAATGTATCTCAAAAATGAATACAAGAAAGTACAAATAGGAGGAGAGGGGGAACTACAGACAGACGGTGTGTGCGATGGTGAGTGTGTACATCTTTGTGTGTGTAACTGATAGGAGTATTTGGCCCAAAGCAGAGTATGACTTCATTGCTTTCTTGATTTCTCAGCATTCACAGTTTTTCACAAGCTTGGGATCAAGTTAACATTGGGGGCCAAGCTTGAGAGTAACACACATACACACGGGCAAGCTTCACCATTCCACCCAATCTTTCAACTGCTTAAGAAAGCTATTTTCCAAAGCTCAGACAAACCACAGACTAATTTCAGAGTACAATTCTGTTGCTGTTGACACACACACACGCACATACAGCAGAAAAAAAACACACATTCTTACTGCATAGACTAACAGGCCTAAGTGCACACAGATAACATCTTAAAACAGCTATTAGTTGTGGTGTGTGCCGGAGGTTAAGTGCAGAGAAGTGGTGACTTTTACCTTAAACAAACAGCAGTCAATGAAACAAAACACAGGAGAGGAAACGGAGAAGACAAGACATTTCGTCTGGTTCATAGGAGGAAAGAAAGAAAGCTGGAAGAGGAAGGAGAGGAGGAGTAAAAACAAGTTTGGGGAGATATTGTGCCACCTTTGACGTGAAGAACACCATTTAATGTTGAGATTCACCAAAAAAAGTGAGACATAGGGTTCACATTCTTCTTATATACTTTAAATTAAGCCCCAAATTATGATGTGAATAAACTCAGGGGGGCATCCACATGGAGATGAATTCAGGTGTACATGTTTTTAATCGTATGGGCATTTGTCCACTTAAGGCCCTTTTCCATTAGCCTTACTGTACTCTACTCTACTCGACTCTACTCGCCCTGTGCTGCTTTTCCATTAGCCCCAGTCGGCTGCCCAATGGGGTGCAGTGTGGCTGTAAAAAGCTGAGCGGCTCTGCGGTGACGTCATTTTGAGCACAACACAACAATCTGTGGCTTTTTGTCACAAACCAAGAAAAAAGGGAAAGCAGAAGAAGGCTGCAGGTGGCAAGAAGAAAAACCCCTTGAGAAGCACAGGAGAGTTTTGGAAGCTATACAACAGAATGAAGCTGAGGACGAGAGCAATCGAGCTGCAAAGAAAAGACATACAAGGGTAAGCTAATGGTAGCTACCGCTAGCATGCTCGGTCGTCAAGCTCATGACTCATCGATGACGACAGTGTCTGACCAATAAATAGCCAGCAGTCGGTGACGTCATCTTTTAGTATTGACTCAGCTTGCTTGGAACCAGAGCGGAGTAGGTACTATAACTAGCTTGTTTTAGGAGGCACCAGGCTAGTGGAAACACACTGCAAATCGAGAAGGGCCGAGTAGAGTAGGGCCAAGGCGTGCTAGTGGAAAAGGGCCAATAGATACAGTATTTTTGGGTGGCTGAAAATGCATTTCTTAAACAGATACCAAAGTGGATAAATCTGAAAATACTGGCCTGGCATTTCTGTGTCCAACAAAAACACTTATCTTCAGAAATAGTGACATCATAGCCCTACCTCTCTCTCAAACCGCATGAGCAAACACCAACAACAACAGAAACGATGGAGAAAAACCTTGTTGCATTCATGCTGCAGGAGCTACTGAGCTTTGTTACGGCAATGAAACTGATTTATTTTTCCAAAATATGCAGTTTCGGGCTCCCAAAATGCCACATTTTTGTCGATGAAGCACCTATATGGTAGAAAACTTTTGTGGATAGGTCTGAACTCATCTGTGTGTGGATGGCCCATAAAAGCAAAATGTCACAGGGGCTGAAATATGCTGTTTAGATACAGTATAGTACTGCGTATCTGCAAGCAGACTGCAAGGATAGGATAAGGCACTTTTTTGTTTGGGGGGCAATTACATTGTCTGATGAAGGAAGAACAAATTAACCAGTCTGTAGTAGATGCACAAATGCTAATAGAAATTCAAAAATGGGGAGAATTACAACAGAAATGTCACAAGTTTGAATCTTCTGCAGAAACAGAAACAGAAACAAGAGGTGTAAAGAGGAGTTTTAAAAAAACAAACTGCAAAGAGCCATAGGCATGCATCCAAAGAACTGCAGGGTTTAAGAGGCCTTGTAACGCTCACTTAAGCTCCTAAGGTGAGAACAAGAAACCAGATTGAAACTCACACATTTGCACAAACACAAACAGTCTTTGTCAGCAGATGGATGGATAGCAGCAGGGCTGGCAGTCAGATTCACTCCTTTATTGCGATGTTTTTATTCCCTTGATACTGAGGGTTTGTGTGTAGGTGTGTTGTATGTCAGAGTTCACATGTGTTTGTAGACATTTCAAACCTCAGTGTGTGAAGCTTTTAATACTAAAGCCTGAGGAATGACGAGCAAGATGAGCATAAAGACCAAGTATTTGACAGGCCTGATGGACAACGAGACAAAGATGCGAGGAGACAGAGGAGAAAGTCTCAGAGGGTCATTATGAAACAAATGACCCATCTAAAGGAGGAGGGGGGAGCCAGCTGGACCGCTGCCCAGCCTCTAGATTTATGGCAGAGCTCCGAGGTGAGACTGAGAGAGGAGTCAGTACTGCTCAGAGGGAGCTGCAAATTCATGAAACATCACTATTTTATTGTTCAAAAATGCTCTCATCCATCATGGGCGGAGAAAAAGAGAAGTGGAAAACAGGAATCCTTTTAGGGGAAGAATCGAGAGAAGCTTCTTCTGCAGCATTTTGAAATGTTTGTTGGGACGTCTCTATAATCTAACATTACATTTAATATTGTGTGGGGGCAAATATTAATGTACAGGAAAACACAGCCAGAACTATAAAAAGATTAATGGGTGAGAGTTCCTTGACTAAAATAAAAACACTCACATGAGCATTCCAGATCCACCGGTACTCTCAGTCCGCCTGAGACACTCTTTAGAGAAGATTCACTCCACATGTAGGCCCATTTTGTTCAGATTGGGTGGCAGGTAGAGTTAGGGTACAGCCAACATTTTTTTGATTCCGATTCTGCTTGTTGATTCCACTTGATATGGAAGCCAATTCGAGAGTGGTAGGCATGGCCACAGATGTCACAGGTGTAAGCTACAAACAGGGACGTTGAGGACATAATGGTGGTCTTCTGCTTCCTCAGCCCGAGAAAGGGCTTATAACTGGTGACTGCTGACCTCCCATTTTGTGTCTCCACTGCACAGTGGAGCTGGAGTTTCTTCTCCAGGGCACAAAGTTATGGAAGCCCTGTATTGCCCATGCGGCAGGGCTCCCCTGCCTCCCTGCTGTGGTCCAAAGGAGCAGAGAACCGATACGTTTGGCAACAGGTTAGCTGCAGGAGTTGCCAGAACAATGCTTCAGTGCATGCGTCTGCCTAACGGAGTCCAGGCCAGGTTTTCTGTCGGGATTCACTCCCTTAGCTTTTTCCATTCCAGAGGATGCCCACAAGGCAGTGGGGGTTAGGAATGGGAATCAAAAACCAATTCCAGTTGAGAATCGCTAACAGCTCCATCAAAGAATCAATATCATTAATCTTTTTGCTTATCAATTCCCTTATCAATTCCTTCCACTGACAGGGTTCAGAAGCATCAGAATTGTAGCTTAATTTTCATTGCACGTACTACGCAACCTTAAGTGAGGGGAAACACCAGCAACTTGGAGAAGCAGATATCTATGCTCTGACTTGTTTGACATTGTTGCCACTGAAAATCAGACCAACATTTGGCCACTCGCAAAATCTGTAGGAATCGAGACGGGAATCGTTAAAGAATTGGATCGATTAGGAGGATCGTTAAAAGCAGTGATATTGACAAAATCTTATCAATTCTCATCCCTAGTGGGGGTCTATTTAACCCATAGATGGGGCAGTGGCTGGCGGATGCCAGGGTGTACCTACATCTCTGCAGTTTAGCCTGGTACCGCAAAGTGCCCAGTTACTGTGTATGGCCACAAGGAGGCACTGCAGGAGTCTTGGTGGTGAAGAGGCTGTGTCCCGGCGGAGGAGGCCTACTCACTCTGCTCCTCTTTTTACCCCCTGCAATGGGTGGCTAGCCAGTGCAGAAGCTGAAAGCAGAAGTAACATGCAACAACTGCAGGCAGCACTATTACTACCACTACAACACTACCACTACCACACTACTTTAATGCATCACACATACCCTGTGTAGAAACACACACCCACAAAACACTGTAGCTATCAGAGACTTTTTTGTCTACCCTACTATATGCCAATAAACACACACTTTTGGTCCCTTAGGCGGCAGTGCATTAAACCGACATCATTCTGTAAATGAAAGTTCCACATGGGCTCAGGAACACTTCAGAAAACCACTGCCAGTTAACACAGTTTGCTGCTGCATCTGCATGTGCAAAACAAGCTCTACCATGAAAAGTGCCACACATCAACACCCAGAGATACCACCAGCTTCTATGGGCCTGACAATCTAAGGTGGATTGATGCAAATTAGAAAAGTCTGCTGTGGTCTGAGAAGTTTCTGAAAATCATGAACACTATGTCCTCTAGTCTAAGGAGGAAAAGGACCACCTAGACTGTGATCAGAGCAAAGTTCAAAGGCATTTGTGATGGTATGGGGGGAGCTTGTGCCCATGGCATGGGTAACTTCCACACCTGTGTAGGCACCATCGATGCTGAAAGGTACATAGAGGTTTTGGAGCCACATATGCTGTAATCAATAGGATGCTTTTTTCAGGAATGTCCCTGCTTACTTCAGGAAGGTAATGCCAACCCACTTTCTGCACATGTTACAACAGCTTGGCTTGGTAGTCCAGACCTGTCTATTATTGAAAATGTGTGGCGCATTATAAAACACAAAAATTGAGACACCGGACAATTGAGCAACTGAAGTCATACATCAAGCAAGAATGGGAAAAAATTCCACCGACAATGTTTGACATTTAGTGTCGTCAGTTCCCCATATGAAGTGTTGCTAAATGGAAAGGTGATGTAACACAGCCGTAAACATGCCCCTGTTCCAGCAACTGCTGCAGGGATCAAATTCAAAATGAGTATTTGTAAATAAAAAAGGAAGTTTATCAGTTTGAAAATTGAATATCTTTGTATGTCTTTGTACTGTAGTGTATTTAATTGAATAAAGATTTAAGAGGATTAGCAAGTTCTTGTATTTTGTTTTTATTAAACCTTTGACAATGCACCAACTTAAGTTAGTATTACTCTTATGATATATTAAATTGACTATCTGGCATGTCAGGTTATAGTAAACATTCGAAATTACAATCATCATAAACTACCCTTCTCACTAAAAATGATTTTTAATTTACAGTTTCTGATCAGTATCTTTCAGTTGGTGAATTAACAAAAATCATACTTTAATCTTTCTTAAAAGTTTATTACCTTTATTTGTATCAATGAAACCATAGCTACTAAAATGAAAAGAAAGAAAGAGCAGTGAATGAATTTTATGTCGGTTGTTTTTTTCCCCTCAGGTTATACAAAAACATAACTGAAGTTCTTGTAACCAGTTTTTAACAGGCCTTGTGATGTGTCAACAAGTTAGTGCAGATACTAGACTAAAACACCAAATTACTGGTATGAACATAAAAAGATTTAATTTGTGGAATCAACTCCAAACTCAAATTTGTCTGCTACAGCCAGACACGCCACATTACAAACTGGAGGGAGAGTGAATAGGGGAAAAAAAAGTTCTGAAATCACAGAGGAGTAGTTTCCATTTTTTGGCACAGCTGGTAGTACAGTACAGAACATTTTCTCTCTGCGGGTAAAGAGAAGGTAAGAGGCCTCCTGCCCTCTCCACTAATCACACTTAATGATTCAAATGGGCCTGAGACATACCTTTGAAATCAAACCCACCAACAAGCACACTAATACACTCCAATAGACCAGCAGCATTCACAAGGACACACAAAAGGAGAAACACTTTCGCTCAAACCTACACACACACAATGTTCTTGGAGAAAAGCAGGTAGTTGTTGAGTGGAGAAGAAGGAGGAGCAGGGGATGTAACTATAGAAGTGTGAAGGCGTCTGTAAGCCTGGATGTTTCCAATCCATCAGCAGGCCTCTAACTAGCTCTACAAGGTCACAGCTAATTGCCTCTAATGACCTCATTGGAACACAAACACACACAGATGGAAGCGGAAAAAGTTGAATAATGCTCCCCATACACACACAATCACAAGTGGCACATGTAAAGGAAAAAGGAGTTGAGCCAACGGGTGACCATAAAACACCGGCTTGTCAGAGAGTGAGTGCGCATGTACTGTATGTGTGCTCTGACCACGTTAAGTCCTGCAGCTACATCAGGCTCCTATGGCGGCATTTCCTGAAACCTCAACGCAGCTTGAGATATCCTCTTTCACCCCAGCTCCAAACGCACACACCTATACACACCAAACCCAAGAAACTGTGAGCTGAGTCCTGTGAGCTTCAAAGTCATTTACACTGGGATATAATAAAGCTCTATTTTCCTCATTTCATAGAATTATCAAAAGTAGGTGTTCAGTCATTTCCACACACAGATTTATCAAACTGAACTCTATTTGAATGAAAACATCAGCTTGTGTACGCAAAATTCAAATGAACTGTAGAGTCACGCTGCAACAAATAAAATCTGTATGTGCGGAAGAAGAAATTCTAAATCACACTTACTGTACATTTAAAGACTGTCAGGTTTACAGATTTAAGGCTGAAAAGTAAATTTAGATATATCGTCAAAAAGATATTTTATATTACACCCCAACTCAAGTGAAATATACTGTTTTTTTACTAAAGATAAGCTGCACAAACTTCAAGTTAATAATTTGTTAACACAACCCCCAATTCCATGAAGTTGGAACATCATATAAGTAAAAACAGAATACATTATTCAGCTGAATACAAAAACAAGAAATTTAACATTCAAACTTAAACTGTGCTGCTTTTAGCAAATATTCACTCATTTTGAATTTGATATCTGCAGCAAATTCCAAAATTATGTGACAGGGGCATATTTACCACTGTATTATATCACTTTTCCTCTTTACACTACTCAATAAGCATTTGGGAACTGACAACACTAAATGTTGAACCTTTGCAGCTGGAACTGTTTCCCCATTCTTGTTTGATGTATGACCTCAGTTGCTCTGCAGCCTGGGGTCTCTGTTCTCATATTTTATATTTCTTCACATTTTCAATGGGAGACGGTTCTTGACTGCAGGATGACAGTCCAGTATCTGCTCTCCTATACTATGGAGCCACACTATTGTAACACGTGCAGAGTGTGGTTTGGCGTTGTCTTGCTAAAATACGCAGGGATGTCCCTGGAAGAGGCATTATTTGGATGTCAGCACATGTTGCTCAAAAGCCTGTTTGTACCTTTCAGAATCAATGTTTACATAGGTGTGTAATTTACCCATGCCATGGGCACAAGCACACCCCAGTACCATTACAGATGCTGGCCTTTGAACTTTATACTGATAAAAATCTGTGTGGTTCTTTCCTTCTTTAGCCCAAGGACACGACAAGCATGTTACTTAAAGCAACTAGAAAGCACTCGGAGAGCGCAGACCTCCGCCAGCACCACAGTCCTCAGCCATATTGTCATTTTCACCATAAATATTAGTCCTACCTTTATTTCATCTAAATATTTAGATTCCTTGACCATGAAAATATAACATTAGCAACTGGATTCATAATGATATCTATTTTAGTTCAGTAGTTATTCACAGAAATCACATTTTTCGCCATGGCGGCCAGACGCTGATCCCGATCAACACCAAAATCGAATCAGTTCTTCCTTTTCACATGCTGAACATTTCCTGAAAATTTTATCCAAATCCATCCATTACTTTTTGAGTTATTTTGTTCACGGATGGAGGGACGGAGGGACGGAGGGACGGACGGACGGACAAACTCTCCAGGAAACATAACCTCCTTGGGGGAGGTAATGAAATGTTGACTAGCTGCACACTTTTCCACTTTGCGTCAGTCCACCTCAGATGAGCCCAGGACCAGAAAAGCTGGAATCTTTTCTGGGTGTTGCTGATATATGATGGTAGACAATAAAGTCCCTAAATTTCTTGCACTTTTACGCTGAGGAATATTCTAAGTACTACTGCACTATTCTGGCCGATCCTTGCCCCATCTTTGCTTGTGAGTCTTTCAGAGATTATCCTTTTCTAGTTACCTGTTCAACTATAGAATATTTTAAACACATTTCTTTCATTCCTCAGATTTTCCCACCCTGTGCCAGTTTTATAGATAATGTATATATGCAGGAATCAAATTCAAAACAGGTATTTTTTTGAATAAAAAAATTTAAGTTTATGAGATTGAACATTACATATATTGTCTTTTTAGTGTATTCAAATTAATCCAGGTCTTAAACAATTTGCTAATCATTGAATGCTGTTTTTTTCCCTCTATTTTACACAACATCGTTTGGACATAAAATAATTACAGAATACCACAATATTATAATTGAAATGCAAATTAATCTGTAAAACATATAATAAAATACTCTCAATGTAAAGTGAATTACTGTGCTTGTTTATATCCTGAAAACAAAGAATTTATTTATCCTAAACAGCCCCCTGCCCACTTAAACACAAACTCGTAAATGTCTTGATGCTCTGGTTTGCATCGAGAACAGCACTTCGGCTTCTGGGTGGCTGAGTGGGCATCAGCAGAGAACAAACACCACACCTCTGGCATCAACACATTTCTCCTGCTCTCCCTCTAATCACTTCATGATGAGCTTTAATGTGTACCAACTAATGCTGGTGGTCAGGGAGCTGTGTTCCTTCTTTCTGCTCCAGGCTTTCAGGTAAAACAAACATGTAAAAAAAACAGTAGCAAGATGGATACAAATAACATGTTTTAATTAAAAAGAAAACACTGACATACTGCAGCTTTTTTCTTACATTTGATAACATTATGACTCAATATTGAAATCAATAAAAAAAAAACGACAAGGATAATAAAAATACCCTGAGTGTTTTAACAAGCTGGTTTAACACAGTTTCAACTGCAATACAGCCAAATCAGTTTAATTAAATATTGTGCGGATCATGAATTAGTTATGACTGGACCATTTGTATATAAAACAGGTCTAACAGTTGATCAATTTAGCACTGATTTGTCATATTGATGTAAAAGTGGATTATCAACATGATATTTTATGAAGTAGGTTAAGTTAGCATCCCTTAATAACAGAAAAAATGAAGGCGTCCATGTTCTTGTATTTAGTTACTTACTCAAAATACTTTATAAAACTATTTTACTTTGTCATGAACATATGTAACATGACAGCGCTAAAATTTAGTGTCAGTCTTTTGCCTAAAGTGTCTTTTAGTTTAAGTCATAATTTAATCATCTAATTTGGTTTAATTTTAGTCTAGTTTAAGTTGACAAAATTTAACACCATTTCAGTCAACAAAATCTCCTGTAAATATAGCCAACTAAAATATGAAGTGTAAAGTGTAAGGCTTTTTTTTATGCTTCCTTGAGTTTCTGAAGTCATGTTTTACGTTTGGATCCCGCCACCACAAAGCGAAGGCAGTTAGGTTGGATGTCCCTCTTCAGTCAACCAACCTTTCCACACAACCAAAGTACTTGTGATTGGGTATATTGAATTGGATTTTCTCTCTGTCAAACATTTTAAGCTAGTTTTTATCTGTTGACGAAAATGTTGGTTATTTTAATTTTAGTTTTTGTCCATGTGCACTTGTTTTATTTGCTACAGTCTATTTTTTGTCAGGGAAAAAAAAGGCTGTTGACGGAAACTATGATGAAAATAATTGGTCAACAAAAGGAACACTGTATCAAACCAGATGACCTGTTTGCCTCTTTCCATTGAGTGATCTAGTTTGGCTCAGTATGGTTCGGTACAAATTGAAGCGGTAAGCCTTGGTCTTGTTTGCATTTCCACCAGTTATACCCTTACTTGAGGCTTATGCGTGATGTAGAGAGTAATTGTAAACAAAGAGCAACAATGAACAACTTCCAGCATATTCTTGACAGCAACAGCAGTGAAAAAATACCAACAGCTTAATTGAATGTGGCAAGGAAGGTGTTTTTGGTTTTGCTGCTGGCTCATGGGAGACTGCAGTGCTTTTACTCCACCTTTTAGGGTTGGTTGGTATGCACCATCCCATCAAAGGGGTTCCAAAAAGTGGGATGGGTTGGTTATTTGGGTACCTTTTCTCCTCATCCAACAGTGGAAACCCCAGTAAATGAATGCTGAACTGAGCCAAACTGAATCGGACTGACTCATGGAAAGGCAGCAATAGCCTATGCTGTTGGATGACAGCATACACTTCCTGAAGGGATAACCAGCTTCTCATTCATTTGGTTTAGCTGTCAAGTGCACAGTTACTCCATACAGAGCCTTCCATTTCTTTGCATTGTATTTTTAAAGTCCATCTTGCAACTTAAAAAGCAGGAGTGCTTTCAAAACAGAAGCAAAGGGAAACTCAACCCTGCAGAAATTGTCATGATGACACTGTTGTACTGATTTCCTTCAATTAGGCCAAGTCCTCTGGGGATCTGCTGAGGTCCTGCTACAAAAAAAAATCATTCACAATAAATATATTTCTAACAGAAACCACACTATAAATGCCACAACTCCAATTGCAGACAAAGCTAGCACACCTGCTTCTTTTTTGTGAGAAAGACTGAAAACTTTTTTCAGAGTACTTATTTGGAATCAATGTCCTCGAGGAGTAATCGATACCAAATAGTACTTGCCAAAGTACTAGTACTAGTTGTGGCTACTTTTGCCAAGAAGGTTATGTTTTTGCCTTTATTAGTTTGTTTGTTGGTTTATTCATGAACAAGAAAACTCAAAATCTAATGAATAGACTTAATGAAATGTCAGGGAACGTTAATCATGACACAGGGAAGAAGGTGATTAGATTTTGTTGGTTATCAAACTCTGTGAGCAGATCTGGGAATTACTTAAAAATGCAGGATAGTGCAGTTTCCATATTTTTCCTGATAACTCACTAACTTCTCTACAGATTTTGAGAACATTTTTAGGGAATGTGGGTCATGGCACAAGGAAGAACTTGCTAGATTTCAGTGGTCATCTGAATATGGGTGAAGAAGTTTTTTTGCATGTGTGCGTATTGTAAGATGGGGCAGTTTCCCAAATGTTTGACATTTATTTGCCCCCATAATGTTTGAAATGCCTTTGCGGAGGTTTGTACTCTCTCAGCACCCCTAGTTTTGTGTATATTTCAGTCTTGTTGAGAGAGACGTGTATATCTAGCAGTCTTGAGGGGAAACAGATTAATTGAGCTCAAACATCACATATAAATCAAGCCATGGCGTATCGGATACATTCTTACAATTAACAATGCCTCGTCTCATTAAATCTGCTTGTTCTTTGGGTGTGAACTTCCTCTCCAGACCGAGCCTATAGCTGAATGGATGTTATGGGAACCAGGCAACTAGAACACACACACACACACACTCATGTATCGCCCGTGTTAAGCTGGGAATCGTCGGCCGTCTGCCAAATTGCAGTCAGACAAAATGGCTTCAGCCTCGCTAAATGCACTGCGGTCTGTGGTGGCAGTAGCACTCAGTTAAACAAACAAACACACCAGCCCGCAGCCACCACCAGGCTCGAACAGTGTTTGTGTGTGTGTTTGTACAATAATACATGACCAAGTCCGCACATGTATTCACACACCTTAATGTTTGCACTGCATTAATGCATAAGCATGTGTAAATGTTTTTCTGTGTGTGTGTTTGTGCAGCACTGCATGTGTGTGTATGCGAGATCAGTCGGCTATAGCCAAGACTTTGCTACGCTGCCAGAGTGGAAAGAAAGGAGTAAGAAGAGAGGGAAAATAATGGCTGTTCACTGCTTAAAAAAACAAACTATTCACATAAATTTGCCCCCAATCCCCATCAGCCGCCCCTTTTTTCTTGTTCCGAGCTGTTTTTATGGGATGAAATTAGTCGTCCCCAACCCCCTGACAGCACTATAAAACATCCTGCCAGGTACACACACTTCTACTAGGCCTTGGAGAGAGCAGACAGAGATGAGAGAGAAAAAACAGAGATGGGGAAAGAAGTTGGGCCAAAGGGAGACAGAGGGACATAAAGAAAGAATGAGAAGAAGGAGAAGGAGGGGAAGATGAAACAGCTTAAAAGGTTGGCTGTTAAAATATTAAGAGTGAGGAATGTAAAACAAACAGAGAAAGTCTGAAAGGGACTAAGGGGGAGTTAAAAAAGGAGCAGACAAAAAGGGGGGAAACCAAAGAAAGAGGCTTACATTGGGAGAAGACAAACAGCGCAAAAATGACTTTTACATCTGTGGCCAAAATCCCCACGGACCTACAGCAACGCACACAAAAATACACTCACAGATTCAACCCGAGCAGTCTGAGATTTTAAAAGTAAGAACTGTACATCCTGATATGCACATAAGTCATTTTTCCATGTGGAAGGAAAAAGGAGGGATGCGCAGCAGCATAAATTCATTCAAGCTGTTGACAGCAGCAGGAAAATAGATGACAAGTGACCTCAGCAGGGTGAAGGGTCACACTCTGGGAGAGAAAAAAAAAACAAGAAAAAGGAAACCAAGGGTCAAAGGAAGGAGAAAAGATTATCTAGAAAATGCTCAACCCTCTCTTAGATTACTTTCTGGACAGTGTAATTTTTTTTTTGTTTTTACTGGCCCAAGTTTTAAGCTTCCATATTTGGGAATAGCCTGGGCCAGATAAAGCGGGTATTAAGGTTATTCCTCAATCCATCAAGACTATTTTTGTTGGAGCGATATCACAAGAACCCTCCCAGGGATTTTTGTCAGATTTGCCATACATGCTCACTCTGATTCAAGGATAAACTGATATGGTTTTTGAGTCCACAGGCCAAAGAGTAAGGCCATCAGGTGGCATTGGACGACTGTCACAATGCCACGGATAATAGCAATTTCAAAAGTCATGGTTCATAAATCCTTTCATGGATATTTGAGTAAAGTGGCTGGAGGGGCTTCCACCTTAAAGGATAAAAAGCTCATAGTGTTTAGGGATGGGACGATACACTTAAACTCACAATACGCTGCACCTCAATATGCCCGGGTCATGATACGATACGATACAATATCAAAAAAGTAAAAAAGAAAAAATATTACTGTGTAATTACAACTTATTTTGAGTTGTTTGAGTTGAACACAGGAAAACACAAGGCCTAACAGGCCAAACACAAACAATAACACTCTCTGTAACCCTAGAGAGGTTAGAGAGAGTGTATGCTAACGAGCGGTAGGCTCGTTTTTGCTGTCTTCATCTTTTTAAATGAGAAAGCCAAAATACTGTCAGACAGATGACTTGTATCCAGGTGGTGCGTCCTCAATTTTGACCTCATTCGACTCCATCATTTGGCTTTTGGGAGGCAAGGTAGTTGGTGCTAATGTTTGTTGTCATCACTTCTGGTCACATGCATTATTACCAGACGTGACGTCTTTATTTCGCGATCCATTTTTTTCGTCACGTACAGTATCGCGATATATTTCCAAACGACATTTCATCCCATCCCTTATAGTGTTGTGCTCAAGACCACTCTATCCGAGACCAAGACTTGCCCGAGACCAAAATGCACCGAGACCAAGACAAGACCAAGACTTTTGGGAGTCAAGACCAATTTGAGATCAAGACCGGGACAATCCGAGACTGAAACAAGACCAAGACCATCAGAACCGATTTTAAAAACCATGACAAGGTTGAACAGTTAAGGGGGGTGTCCCTCAGTCACAACACTGGAAAGGTTGCAGTCATCACAGGGGAAATAACACAAGAATTGGGGCTTTTTGTTGTTTTACCAAGTGCTCCTCCTTATTGACATTAATGAAGTTGAAGAACAACAGTTCAGTGCTGGTCTTGATAGAAAATCCAGAGTCCGGTCAGTCTGAGACCGAGACAAGACTGAGTAAAAATGCTGTTGAGTCCAAGACAAGACAAGAACCTTCAAAATGTGGTCTCGAGACTAAGACCAGTCTTGAGTAACACAACACTACAAGCTCATACTATTGGTAAGGTACATTGCTGAAGGCAGATTCCGTTGTTTTATTAAATTGAATACTTTCTACATAAAACGAGCCTAGAAACTATGTTGTGTTGAATGAACAAATTTTCAGAGAGTTTTATTTTTTTCAGAGTGCTTTCTTTTTTTCCTCAGGAAATCTAAGTGGTTGGCACTACAATGCAGCAAATGTCTGTGTTTTTCTGCCTGAAACAGCAGATCTGCAGAATCAATGAATACAAGGTGTCAATGTGCAATTTACATTGTGGAAGTACACCCATGTGCAGTTACTCAGTAAATATGTATGTAGTCTTTATAAGATCTGCTTTAAGTTTTGTATCCAAGCCCTTTGTATATTTTATATTTTATATCATATATAGGTAGAATAATGTACATGCTGCTATTTTTTATACTTAAGTCTATTCTTTATTCTATTAATGCTGTCCACTTTGCGGCTGTAACACTGTAAATTTCCCTGTGTGGGAATAAAGGTTTATTCTATTTCATTCTATTCTTCTATTCTACAACTGGGTGTCATTTTGTCATTATTTTCTTTTAAACATAATATCTCAAAAACTAAGAACATCTGTACAAACTGTGCACAAATGTCTGACCTTGCAGTGCAAGTGGATTGGCTTGATTTTAATGTTTGTAATCAGACAGATCCATAAGCTGGTTAAGGGCCTGTGCCACTGCATGTCCAAAGACAACTGAGTTGGTCGTCGTATCAAATGTGGAAGAATTAACGCAATTATGCTCAAAGTAGATATTTTCAAATCTGGTTAAATGGAAGTCATGATTGACTGACTCAATAAGTCAGAAAATAAATATGAGTCTGGGTCAATGTGACCACTGTGAATGCGCAAAATTATATTTCTGGCAAGATTTGGCTCGAAGATCCTCTTGGTTTTATGGGCTGACTGACTAGATTTTGAAATTCAAGTCACTCAGATTTTGCACAACCACAAAAACAATCTCAGCCCAAACGCAAGAGATCTTCCACTGTCTGGCAGTTGGTAACCTTATAGACGCATTAAAAGACTGAGCAGCAGTTCTGGTTCTTAACACAGAATCATCAGCTCATCTGAAACGATTAAGTGGGACCACGGTTTTAAAGCAGATATCCTGTCTAAAACAAACTAGCAAATGCCCTGACATTCACATAATCTAATCATTATTGCTCTTTCCTCATTCTCTTTGGATGCCAAAAAACAAAGACTTTAAAAAGGGATGCAGCTGTCTCCAGAGAAATAAATCACTTGAGTATAATTTCCGGGTTTCCATCTTGTAAACTCAGCATGGTTTTTTGGATCGTTTTTACTCACAAATGCCTGAGACACCAGTCCCGTAAATTAGTTATGTAAATTTTTATCTTTGCATCTCAACATTCCTTTAGGTCTATCAACTGTTCCTGCAGAAAAGATAAGACGTTTGCAATCAGCTGCAGGAAACACTGGTGGGAGTGAACGGCACCATAAACCATGTCTGTGAAGAAATGCCTTTGGAACACATTCCACGGAGCCTCCTGTCTGTGTAATGCAGGCTTAAGTGGAGAAAAAGGGGGAAATGTTAGATATCATAGTCACAGATGATATGTCATCAATTTTTCAGTAGACTAATGTGTGTTGCGCTTTAAATACATAATGTAAGGACTTTATTTGTGGGATCAGTGTGCACAAGAATACAAATTATGATTTTCTGCAAATTAGATACAAGTGCAACCCTAAATACACTGGAGTGCTTTATTATCATGTTTATCTGAAGGGCCAGTGTCTACCATCATCGATTCTATATTCTGGTTTATAAAAATAAGATAGATAAGATAGATTAGATAGATAGATAGATAGATAAGATAGATAGATAGATAGATAGATAAGATAGATTAGATAGATTAGATAGATTAGATAGATAGATAGATAGATAGATAGATAGATAGATAGATAGATAGATAGATAGATAGATAGATAGATAGATAGATAGATAGATAGATAGATAGATAGATAGATAGATAGATAGATAGATAGATAGATAGATAGATAGATAAGATAGATAGATAGATAGATAGATAGATAGATAGATAGATAGATAGATAGATAGATAGATAGATAGATAGATAGATAGATAGATAGATAGATAGATAGATAGAGTAACAGAAACAGTGTTGTCGAGGAAAATGGTGATGCGGTGTGTGTGTGCTCTACTCTTTCGGATAAAAGCTGCGCGTGTAGCACCTTTGCTGTGTAGCACTTTTTGTATAAAAGAAAACTCATGAAGGATAGATAAATGAGTTGACAGTGTTGTCAGTGCAGAAGGCCTTGTTGGATCGAGTGACCAATTGCACACAAACACAAACACACAAACTGTTGTCAGAATACTCCCATGGGAGTCAGATTGTCATTAGTGCATATTTTGCTCTTCCGGCTTTTTCTCTTTACTTCAGCTGCTCTCCAGCAAGCTGAAAGCTGCTAATACATTTTTGGTATGTTACTGGTAGGACTACAAAGCACTGTAAATGGAAACTACGGCACAACTCACTCCACAGTCCTGCACCATGTGTATAGGTTCTATACACTAATGCACATTTAGTATACAGACCTGCTCAATCAGTCAATCTTGTGTCAAGATTAAAAGAATACTGTGAGAATGCAGCCCAAAAGGATCACACCTTGTTGTCTCATTTCATCGTCATCACCCTACAGCTCACAGCTCAGTGAAACGCACCACGCTCTATCTCTGCCCGAGTCAAACAGACAAGGACAAGTGTAATTGTGGCTTGCGGTTTGGCTGAGCACTCAAACGGAAAAGCAGCTTGTCCACATCCCTGTCTGTGTGTCAGCGACGTCCATTTGTCTTCTAGTCTGTGTGCGAGACTGTGTGTGTGTGAGAGGGCCAAGGATTCTGTGCGCGCGTAGATTATGTCTGTCAGCCACTGTCTGTGGTAAATCAAGTGGTCGTGAGACAGAGACGGGACACATGGACTCGCATACACACGCACACACACACACACACAGGCAAGCAAGTCCAACCACATTATGGCGGAGCAGACCTGGTATGGTGAGAATGCTACGCCGGGCGCCCACTGCTGCAACAAACGTGAATAAGCCATTTGTGTAAAGCATTTTCCCAGCACACACTCGAGCACACTCACACGCCATGTGCAGGATGACGTATGACCGTGAACCCACAGCGGGCATCAAAACTAAAACACCCACGTATGATTGTACTGTACACAAGACAGACATTACATAGTCACGCAGGCTCATCAACCAAAACAAAAAACATGACACCTCGCTTTCTGTCTTTCTAAATGAGATCTGCTTATTCTCAGGACAGAGTTCAAACCCAACCATGACATCATCAGGTTTGGGATAATTTCAAACAGAGTCTGAAAAGGAAAGTTCCTGCATGTGCATTGTTTGGAGGCTATTCTTGTCTGAATGGGCGGCAAGAAAACAGGAATCTGAGCGATGAATGAAAAGTGTTTGTGTGTCTGGGAGTGTGGGAGGGAGGTAAACTGTGAAAGGAGACCAGGTCAGTCTACATATCAAACAGTGTGAGTGTGTGCCTGTGCCGTCCGTTTGATTTTGTCATGCATACAATTGCAGGCACGCACACACACAGTCCAGACGCTCCTTGTGTACACTTGATTTTTATAGTCTCATGAACACAGCACACACTTTACATGCCCTCACGCACCCACACAGACACATCTAGATTGAACCTGATGAAAAACTTGATCTTACTGCCAACTTTAAAGGTCCCATGTCCTGTGAAATTAAGTTTTCTTGCTTTGAATGTAGGAGCTTGAGGAACAGAACAACATGAAACATTTTACTAAACTCTCAGTTCACAGAGAAAAATGCCTGGATCATTTTGAAACTCTGTTCCACGGCCTGTAATTCCCCTCACATCAGGAACGGTCAGGTCAGCCAAACCTTGAAGACAACATTATCATGGCTCACATAGCCTACCTGCCCTTAAAAAAAGAGTGTTTCCAAAGAGGAGGAAAAAAGAGCTCATCTGGTCGTCGACAATCAAATCTTGGCTTAACAGACACCCGAGACATGATGTAAGCAGTAAACACACCAGATTTTATGTTCCCTTTGTTACTGTGTGAAGAGAGTTTTCTATAGCACATGGCACACAGCAGTTTGGAGCATGACATGTCAGTATTTAGGTATTTTGAGGATGTCTTCTCGAGACAAAACCAGGTGTAGGGCACAAAATGGATAGATCATATGACTTGATAATATATGGGTGTGTTTTGGGTGTAACAAATGAATCAGAATGTCTGCTCTTATTCCCTCTAAATCAGTGCAAATTGGGTCTCAGTGCCAGATGGCTGGGGTTTCACATTTTTTCCAGCAGGTATAGTTGTTTGGTCAGAATTTTGACTCCTTTCCTTCTATTTTGCCTCTATACTCCTGGAACACACTCAGAACCCTGTGTTACATATGTTAATCCGATGATTCAAGTGCTTTTTTTCATCCATACATTATGGAGCATAAGAAACAATCAAAAATACAACTCAGATACTTACGCATAAGTGCAAAAATGAAAACTTTTTTATGATTAAAAATTCCAGATACACTGACAGGAACACACTTTGATATGTTTATGATAGACCTGTTTACTGTACATCAAATATTTGTTGACTTAAAACAAATATTTCTCATTTTTGTGCAGGAATCCTTGACATTGTTCTTTATTATGTATAACGCACTGGACAGCTTGTTTTATTGTCTGTGAGCTAAAATATCAATGAGATCCATTAGTATGTATGGATATGTCAGAAAGGTACCTCTTAGGTGAAAATCTTCAATCCTGTGTGAAGTTTTCTTATATCTGGGAGCACTGCACATGCTGGTGTGGACTTCTCTGGCACTGAGGAGCACTGCAAAAAGTAAAGCTGTCCCTCAGCTGAGCTTTATACTGAATTTTTCAACTAATGCTGATATTCAACAGCAGAGGTGTTTTTGCTTGAGGCTGGTGTGCATTAAATTAAACAAGGCCAGTGTGTCTTGATCTTGTGGATGTTTGTCAGTCTCTCTAATGTGTCAGCAAACTAGTAAAAGCACTCCATGCTACAGACTTAAGGTCAAGTCTGAGGAGGTTAAAAGTGCAGTTATTGTTCTTACCATAGGGTCTTATATTATTTTCTACTGAATTTAGCCAAATTTAATTAGATTAGCTAGATGCTGCTGTAATAGTCCCCGTCATCTCCTCCACTTATAGTCATTATGGCTGTTAAATGTTAAAGTTTGAATGACCTCTTTCTATCTATGGTTGTTATTGACTACACCACCACGATAACTACAACCAAATTGGGAGTTGGACTCTCTTGAAAAAGAAATGCAACTTCTAAAGGTGCTATTCACTGATTAATTTCAACTCAGTAGAGACAAATATGAAAAGGACAACTTTATGGTCTGGACATTGATAAATCTGTCCTCATCATAAATTCTTATATTAGTCCTGTTGTCTCTGTCCTTTTCCCAACTCAAGCCCATTCACACCCCAACATGGCTTTGGAGGAGGTGTAAGATAAAATGTAGAGTATGGCCTTAGGCTGCCCGATTTAAAAGTGTAATTAGATAACATTTATTATGATTTTGGGCTATACAAATGAAAATTGATGGATAGATTGCTGTGCCAAGGAAGTGACCACTCCTCATTTCAGACAAACACACCCCTGGGCACAAACAGGGGAAAAGGATCCCTTGTCATTTAAACAGCATGAGCACATGTCATACAAATGACTTCTGTGTCAGGCAAAATTGGAGAAAACACATGTATTTTAAGACCTAATGCTTATGTTTATTTTCAGCTCATAACTCCTCACATGAGCATTAATACTCTTAAAGATTATCTATTTAAGTACAAAGTAACTTTAAGTAAAGTACAAAGAGTTCCTGGAATTATAGGTTCAAGTACATTTTGACAATGTTCTGAGTGTTTGCATACAAAAAACATTTATTAAAGCACCTGTTTCAGTCAGTACAGTGATAGCTTTATCCTCTGTTTGGGCTCAAATCTCAGTGCACGAGCTCACAGGCCTGATCTCTTTTTTCCTCTAGTTGTTTGAAAAATAACACATCAATTAAATACCACTTAAACAACTGGATATTAAGCAATTCTGCAAATGTAATTTTGCAATAGCAGCTATTAATAAAAGCTTGAGATGAGAGTAAAATTCAAGACTCAAGATTTGTCACATGAGACATAAGCTTATTTTGTGCTGATTAAATCAGTTGAGTGCTCCAAAAAGCTGCAGATCAGCAAGTTGGAACAGATATTTGCACAACTTCCTAAAAATGATTTAAAAAATGTGGATTTATTCAGAGCATCAGCTATTAAAGGAAGACAGATGATTCCTCTGTAGGGTCAGAAATGAACTGTTTAAGTTTTACTATAGATATACTTGTTTGCGTGTGTTTGTGTGCTGTGTGTGTTGGCTTGTATTCCCACAGCAGGGCCAATGTTTACTCTTTCTCCAGAGACACAAGTTCTATTTCAGGGAGTGGAGCAACAAGACGAGGAAGAGACAGGTGCCAAGGAAGTCAGCAGCACCGAGTCTATGAATAACAAACTGAAGGAGAAACGGATGATGGTGTGTTCGCAGGAGAAAGACGCTGACTTAGAGTGAATACGAGGAAAACCATTTACACTTCCGCACAAGACCTGATGAATCTTCTTTGACTCTCTTGGTGCATGGTGCCATTTCTTTCCAATGTTTTTTTTTTTTTAATCACAGTAGTCGCTCCCTTTTTCCTCTCCACATATCTCTCAGTACGCTGGAAAAAACAAAGCCCCCTTCTCCCTCCTCCATGCACAGTAAATCATTCTCACTTCGCTCGCTCTTCTCGCACAGCTGCATGTTGGACGTCAGCCGCTCAACTTTTCAACACAGCGTTTGACAGAACATTTCCACTTCATCGTCAAGAGACACACACAAATTCACACTCTTTTCACACATGGACACTGATCATTTTGACGTGTACTTTTCTCAACTCAAAACCTAACACACTATATGACATGCAAGCCCCACCACAGATTATTGTGTCTACATGTTGTCCAGTCTTATCAAACGATATCATGGCCGGTGGTCTTGAAAACTAGATAAATTATGTTCCAAGGACACACGCTCACATGCTGAGGGATTCCCAGAAGCTGTCTATCAAGTGGTAATAACTTGTCAGACGTACAAATGTTCACTGTCTTGGCTCTGTGCTGTAAAGCTTAATTGATTGTGGAAACATGCTTAGTTTGAACTATGCACACCATAACAGCCTGTGAAATTCGTACTATAAAAATGATATTATTTCCAGGCTTTGCTTCTTTAGTTTTATGTCACGGCTCTAAAAATAGGTTTTATTTTATGATCTGGTGACTTGAAATGTTCTTCCCCCAACAAATGTATGTTTGTTGAAGTGCTTTCTCATTAATTCCTCTGAGGCGCCACTGCATTTTCAATCATAGACATTAACAACCTTGTGCTGCATTAGTGGAAAATTAATCTTTCATCCCTTAAATACAGCCAAGACATACAGAGTCATCATGTTTACATTCATAGATAAGTCCATGATAAAGCTTGATAAGGCAACTTTATTGACCTTGTTACAATTAACATGCAGTAGGGCATAAGTGATACACTAGATAAGTCTTACACAAACTTTTGGTCCTGACCCAAAGTGGGTCACAGACCCTTTAAAAGTAAGAGCTAAAGTCAGGCTATCATGAAACTACAGAGAGGCTGACTAATACAGAGGTGCAGGAATGACACATTTTTGTAGGCCATGATAATTAGCATCGCACTGGTTCCCTCGACTGCAAGCCTACCAAAAGTCTATGAGATTTTTCACTTTTTTAGGATAATTCCTGATTATAAGCTCTGTAGCAAACAACAACATATGAAACTTACATGTTCTGCTCTTTGTAAAAATGTAAACAATCAAATCTATAGCATAAATATAAACAGCAGAGTAAAAAAACTATTACGCTCCTATTGAACTACAACATAGCGGTTTAACTTAGAAGCAACTACCATTTTCCCAATGTATAGCATCTTGCTGTGACCTCTTGTTTGATAATTCCCTCCTAGTGGGACAACCTGATCAAGTTGGTGCCCATGGTTGTGGTAGTAGTCAATGTTTTATTGACCATTAATATCAGAAATGCTTGCAGTTGGTTCCCCAGTCATTATTGTCGCCCTTGTTTGCAGGTTATTAGAAACCGTAGTTTTAAACACAACTACTGAGTTTTTTTTATCTTCCAACAGACACTGAAATCTCATGTGCACATGCTCATAATAAAATTTGTTACAGGTTCAAACCAGTATTTTACATCCAATAAAGTATTGGGCTTGAAATCCAGAAAGTGCTAAATGCTAACTCAATTCCACGTTTTTGAACTTATCCCTGTACCACTATATGCAGCGGCCAAACGACACATTTTTTTTCAATTTGAACCATGTTCACTGTGTCAGACAAGGCAACCAAAGAGTCATATATTTGTGCTGTGACTTGCTCAACAACATGAAAGAATACACAAGAGGAACCAACTGCATTTAACAACCAATGTTAGGATGATGGAAGGAGAAGGAGGAACACCAAACATACTGAACAAACATACTTCATTTAGAATTAAGTACTTTTATTTGTATCTACAAACCTTGTGCTGAATGATGCACTTACTGATTAGTCACTCACCATGTGCCTCTGCTGTTTCTCTTCAATATTTCCCTTTTTACAGTCTGTGGGAACTCCTCTGTAACACATTAAAAGGGCAGGAATGCTGCTTCCCTGCTCTCAAGGCACAAACCTCGGTTTATCTACATCCATGATCGTTGCACATGCAGAGCTCCAAGTGCTTTCATTGGTCATTGTCTCTCATGCATGCTCATGAAGCTTCCCAGAATGGTCTGTTGTTATTTGTCATTATGACACACTGCACAAGCCACTATCCAAACATAAAAGGATGAACAGGCCACACTGGTCACCTTACCCTTGAAAGGTTGAAGTTAGAAAACACTTCATTTTAGGATCGGGCATGCACATTCAGACAATAGCATTTATCATAGCTTTATATTGATGGCTTTTTACAGGCAAAGACATTGGATATACAACTGATCTCACAGGACTCCAGTTGGCTAACATTGGATCTATCTCCCAGAGTAAGGATGATGCTCTGTGCAAGCGAGGGGGAGACTGTAACACAACTGTAATCTCCACATGTAGACACAAAACAAGAGCTGACTGCCAAACTGTGAGTGTTGGTTCTTGAAGAAGGTTAGTATTACTCATTGTGTACCAGGTCTTGTAATAAGAGCAAAGAAGTATGTTATTTGCTGCAATATAATCCATTTGTCATCTTAAGTCACTTTACACAGACACACAGACTTGGTTTGGTTTGGAGAGGAAATTGCAATATTGTTTAATTTTCCCCTTATTTTGGTTTGCATTCATACTGCACTAAATCACGTTGACCAAAGTCTGTCAAATATCCTGTAATCTAGCCTACTGCCAACAGTCAGGGCTGTAACTGCAGCCTTTGTTCCCTACATGTGGCCCATTTTGCACTATAACACAGAAATACACAATTTATGCCATAAAATAAAGATACAGCTGCCATTAGGCTTATCAGCTGGCACTGAAGCAGTGTTTAAACAAATGCTGCACAGATTTGTAGCTGTTAACCTTCTAAAAGGGAACAGAGGCTTGTAGTACTGCCAATGCTAATGATAGCCATGCTCTGTTTGACACTTGTCAGTGAATGCTACATTAGTCTGCTAATTGACTTAGTCTGCTTATTGACTTAGGTCTATTTCACACCAACCACATTTAGCACGCACCGAAGAAGTTTTGGTCCAGGGTTTGGTACATTAGAATCAATGTGAATGCAACCACTGCACTTTGGTGCACACCAAATCAGCCGGTCTGAGACCTCCATAAAGGGGTGGTCTTGATTCACTCCATCTCCCCACATTTGGTGCGGTTTCACTGGTGTGAAACAAAGTGGTCCAAACCGATCTACTTTTGATGCATTGTGGGTATTGGAAGCACTAAATTATGGGTAAAGTCCTTCATTGTTCACTTCCTGTCAATCCTGCGGTTGAATCTTTTGCTAACTCGATTTGTCGATTTGTTTATTCTGGTTGAGGATTACAATGATTTACAAGGGTCCAGAAGGTCGCTGATGCCATCACAAACACGATAAAAAACACATTTGAAGGAAAATGTAGAAGAGAGCGAAACGTAAACATTGGTTGTTTGGTGTAGGAAATGGTTACCATGGTAGCCTTTTCTTCGTTCTCCTCTGTAGCAGGTTTGGTAACCAGTTACGTGCATATGGCCCCCTGCTGTTTCAAACTGAGTAAATACACAAGTGGGCCCGGGCACGGTTCTATGTTGCAAGTGTGAATGCAAGCCAGCAGGGAAGGGGGAGGGGGGCGAACCGCACCACAGCACGGTTCGAAACAAGAGGGCCTAATGTGAAAGTGCCCTAAGACACAATCCACTCCCTTTTGGTTTGCTTAACTTGTCTGCTTCTTGCTTGGCTTGAAGACCCCTCGTTTTATGGTGGGCCAGAGTTCAGATGAGATTTCACACCAGCTCAAATGAACTAAACTTTCCAAAAGGCAAACCAGCATTCATTTGGTCCTGGCCAAATGAATAAGGTGTGATAGCATCCTTAGAATTTGCTGCAGGTCAACTAAAAGTGGCTTGCTGGCTCGATTTGCCATAGTCTGGACACCCCTGACATAGACTCTGGGACAATGGAAGCAGAAGTGCTAAGAGGCTAATTAATTCTTGGTATTAGGATTCAGTACTGCACGACTCGATAGCAGAGGCATGAACCTTCTCTTCCAAGCATGCATGGTGATAAATCAGTGTGCGAGCAGGCCTACAGAGGACCATAGTATGAGGTTACTTAGTTTCAACACATTAATAAAACTCTTCCCAGTCACCAGTAGGGGAGACGAGAAACAGCTGTGTCTACTAAAGGTCAAGGGAAGAAGGAGGACATCTCCCAAATGCTCTCTGAGAATGAATGCGTATTGTATGCATGTATTTTTATTTTATCTGGACTTGAACAATATATATTCCCCCACTGATTAAATCTAACTGGTGTCAACAAAAGTATACACTTATAGCACAAAGAGAGCATTCAACTGACACACCCAATTAGCCTGCCCAGGCTACTTCGAAGGCCTCTTTAGTGATATATTGAGTTACTTTAATTTACATTCATCAAACCGTCCCATTGAGACATTTCTATCACCACAGGAAGCTCCATTCAGCTGGCCGAACAGATGTTGGATAGATAGGAGATGGTTTTATTTAGCTGTTTTTCTTTTGGGAGACAAAGTCTCGCCCACGCAGCCATTTACAGCAATTGGGATATCTATTTTGTCCAAGTCGAGCATGCTCATCCATCCGCTTCCCAACTGGACCGCTACCACCTGCTCATCGGATTTCTGGGAAAAGCACATCAGCTGCCCCAGGCTGTGAGAGGGGAGTGTGCTGTTACAGACGAGCAGGGTTACAGGGGTTAACTCTCCAACAAGAGGCCGATTTACAGCCACGGACAGGAGCCATCTATCAGCACTCTGTTGCCTGTCAGCAAACGAGCCAGACAGAGCTGCCTTCTGCCAAAGTCACCATAAAAAACGGTCCTATAGAATAAAAAATGAATGGTTAATGCTGTAGGCTGAGTATATACAGATATTCCCTGTTTTATGTGTTTTTGAACATTATCAAATTAGACGACAAGCTATTCCTTAAACTGGCCTCCATGAGCACTCTATGTACATGCTTCTAAAGTGCACAAGTCGTCTGAAGCCATGAGTAAATGGGCAATTGAAACAAGCAGACGCTATTTTTATTACTTGGTTAACCAGTGGCTCATCCACATGATGATCTACTGTCCTGTTGGTGGTTATGAGAGAAACAGAGCAGAGGATAGGCTGAGAAATACAAAGAGAACCAGGAAAAATACTGGAAGAATCTTTTTTCTCTGTAGCATCCAAAATAAGAGGATGTTACCAAGTGCCCAAGTTTTGCCCACACAATTTAGTTTACAGTGTCAGTACAACTATTTAACCCTGGTCGTGTCAGGGCCTCATCCGTGTTAAGGACTAGCGTGCCTTCAAAATCCAATGACTACAAAGAGACCGGAAAGTGCAATCAATCAGATTGCAAACAACATTTACCATCATTCATATTAATAAAACCTGACATATCAGACAAACAATTCCATTAATTCTTAGGATATATTTCACTAATCAGTCAGTGCAACATCCCCTAGGAAGTGTTTGAGAGGCAGACCCTTTCAAAACATATCTTAGCAGTGATCGATCGATCGTTCTATCAGTTAGATAACAGCAAATCATTTGAATTATTCTGGTCATGGAACGACAGAGCTTTTTGTTATTTCCTTCTCTGGATTTTTGATGCAAAGAGTGGTGCCTAAGTGTTTGTTATCTGCATTATTAGTGCCAGTAGTCAAAGACAAGGGCTGTAAAATATGCAAGACAGAGAACTATGGGACACTTTCTCTGGCAGGTGAGTGTTGGAGTAAATTTCTTTGGATAGGCTTGTAACAGCTGACCACCAATTTGGCATCAAAAATAAACATTGCACAAACATGTGTACACATTTCTTTTTAAATGTAACTTGGTTAAAAAAATACTCAACAACATTGAAGGTGACCAATAGTACGGATTTAAAAAAAGAAATGGAGATAGGAAGTTGATGCCCCACAGTCACGATATGCCTTGTAGGAAATTGTTAACACTTTTTATTGAAAAAAAGAAAAAAAAATCATACAAATTTCCATAATATTGATATGTGTCCTGGATGCCTCCAAAGCATTTGGTAGGAAAAAATACTTTAATTTCTTTATGAAATTATTTAGTAGAGGATTTCATTGCTATTTGGTAAGAATATTAATAGATTTTTTTATCAACCTTCTAGTGCACTAAAGGAAAAGACATTTAGCTACACCCTTTGCGGTCACTAATGGAGTTCAGTAAGGTGGAATTTTGTGACCCTCTTCTGTGTAATCTGTACACGTAGGCATAGACCGCAGAACGTGTTTGAACAAGGGGGGGCCACAATCGCAAGGGGGGGTCACCGAAATTTTCGGTCAGACATGACGCGTAGCCGAGGCTATAGACTACACTATACACGGACACACACGTAATGCCATCATCTACCAGGCTATTGTTAGCTGTTGTTAGCACGCTGTGTCTGCGTTGTTGTGTGTAGAATTTGATTATCACTATGGCAGCATTTTTGTAAATATAAATCTAACAATACTATGTATACATCTGATCTAGAGCAACACACCCCAGTCAGAAGTGCAAATAAATTGATTATTACAGGAGCTAAATAAGTGTTCACACTGGGGGCATCCATCTTCGATTGACACCTCGGGGTGGCGAGGTTTCACCGAGTTCCCAGTTGGAAATTCAGACTTCGGGGGACGTTCCAGTTTTAGTTTCCCACTCGGAGCTCAAAATTCCTACTTCTGACTACAACTTGAACGCACCGGAGACGTGAAGCCAAATGTGTTTGTTTGTTGTGGTAAATGCAGCATGGATCTTTGTCGGAACTCTACATTGCTTTAGAAGTTCTTTTTCAACAACTTACAGGATGCAAAGCGATGAGGTAATGTGTCTCTTTCTAGTTACGTAGCGGTAGTTTTTGATGTGTGAAGACAAGCAATGCGGGGAAAAGTTGTTATCGTAGTTGTAGACGGCTATATATCGCTACTTACAGCCCGGCGCTCTCAGACGTGTAATATAAATAATAAAATAATATAAATTTGCTCTAGTTTTAATTGTCTTGTTCCTGAAGTTGAGTATCCAGGCCAGTCCAGCCAGCCCTGTACGACCCGACAAGGAGGCTAAAGAATAGCATTTATGGATAACCTATTTAGATGCTATAAAACTCATCGATAAGTGCGTATTTCGACCCAATGGAGTTCAGTAAGGTGGAATTTTGTGACCCTCTTCTGTGTAATCTATGCACGTAGGATCTCCCTGACCAGCTGAGAGCATGCAGGACTGGCTGCATGATAGGTGACAGACTTGTTACCATCTGATGTATGCTAATGGCTAGGTTGTCAATTCACCTGCTGGTTTACAGCAGCATCTTAGGCTGCGTTTACACGGACACTCCTGACTTAAAGACGCAAAGATTTGTCCTTTGCGTTTTAGAATTCTTCTGCGTTCAGACGACGATGCTCGGAGACGAGTTAATCCGCTGTGGTATGCATGCCAGTTCAGTAGATAGCGCTGTAGGTCTGCAGAGAGGCAGCGCTGCTACAACACATGAACGAAGAAGAAAACCTTTCACAAACAGCAATGGGGAATAGACGCAGAGAGACGCAGGAGTTTCTTTTCTAGACAACAAATCAGTTCAGACAACAAATCTGTCTGGATAGTTTTGGCCGGCTGGCGAGTAACACGTTACCCGGCAGACGGCTGAAGCAGTTGTTGTCCCTGGTATGCACGCGCAGCCTTGATGTGAAGCAGTACTTCGCATGTGGTGACATCAGCGTTTCACCCTGAAACGCTAATATACGGGTTTACACGGCGCTGCATGGAGAGCTGATTCATATCTTTCCACTCGGGCACCATGTAAACGCAGTCTTAGAGTCTGTTTTAGCTATGTTGCACAGTATGATGTTAAGACTAAGAGTCAACAAAGTGTCATTATGATAGTAAAAGCCAACTACAATCAAAAGCTTAAAGCTGGGGTTGGCGATTTTGGAAAACTAGCATGAATTTGAAAGTAGCATCTCCTCAGGGCTCCGCCTAACACCCCGGCTGATATATCCAGAAGACTGATTCAACTCCAAACCCTCAGCACAATGTGTTTGTTTTACACTACACCAAGTCATGTCTCAGTCAGCGGTAAGAAAACATCAAACAAACATGTAAAGTTAGTTAGTACTCACAGCCGATGTTGATCGGGGTATAGGTAGTTCCTCTGACATTCTCCACATAGCTGTCAAATCTCCCGTTTTGGCCATGAAACTACCGTATTTTCCGTATTTTATCCTCTTTCCCGCCGTCCTCCTGTATCAGTATTCTCCTGTAAATCTCCCGTGTGATGATATAATACTAAAAACATTCCTCTGCCTCTCCAAACTGAAGTCTGTCACTAGCGTGAATGGGGCGGTAATGCTCCAAAATGATGGATGCCAACCGTCGTAAAACTGAAGAAGAAGAAAAAGCCTTGCGAGAACATCCACCTGCAGTAACCTGGGTGGCAGCTATTGAGAGATTAGAACAGCAGAACAAACTTAGAAAAACAAAGAGTTTATTTTAGATTTCTTGTAAATCTGTCTTAAAATGTGAGGGATACAGGAGCTTGGTTGGGGTTCTGGGACGGCTCACGGCGGGCTTCCCTTATTTTCAAAGACAAAACTTGAAAGGTAAAGCCCCAGTCACACATTCCCGTTTCTCATGGCGATTGTGCACGATTGTCATAATCCTGATAAAGCGTGCTTTGGTCGTGGTGCATGCGCTACTTGGTCTGGATCAGCGTTGTATAGTCGTGGATGAACGGAGGGGAACGTAGAAGCTCCACGACAGTTTTGAACTGTTCAAAACTGTCGTGGAGAATCGCCGCTCTCAGTGTAGCGGGATGGAAGCCTAATGCAGTCCTAAGGTGAGCGGTATTAGCGTGGCATGTTCGGAGAACAGTCGGGCTGAACATGGCTCAATCGTGGCTCAATCCTGAAAGCTTTATGAGGACGACTGACAAGGATGTATCCGCTTGAGCCCCGACTGTGTCCCGTTCAAGACGGCGCAAGTGACGGGGCTCAGTCGGGGCTTACGTGACGCGAACTGAGCTCGAGCGGGGCTGACGTCCTGCCAGCGGGATGCAATCCTCGCCATATCGCTGTATTAACCTAACTGGAGCAGGACAAACGCCCCCTGAAGCGCTGTAGCTGCGCCACTGGCGGTGTATTTACGGAGTGTCTCCAGGGGTGAGACAGTAATTTAATCCCGTATCATAGCGATCACACCAGCCTCCTCAATCGTGTACAGTCGTGCACAGTCGCTATGAGAAACGGGAATGTGTGACTTAGGCATAAGCATTCTCCCGCAGACTCTGATACGTATGAGCTATGGGCTACACGCACCGAGTCCGTGCACGCCGGGAAAATGCACGCGCAGCAGGCGGGCTGAATGGCGACAGGATTTGATTGGTTTAAAAACAGGTATCCCGGTATGATTATTGGTTGGGGTTTTCCCTGTTTTGCTCCTGCTGTGGATAGCGGATATTTTTCGCTCTGTTTTAAGAACACATTATGAGTTGATTGCCATCGGGTCATAAAGACCATTTTAACCAGTATTACAAAAAGTGTATCTAAATCAAATCGCCAACCCCAGCTTTAATTTCCATTTTTCTTTATCACACAGATCACAATTGTTGCTGTTTAAGCTCAGTGGCTTCTGTAGCATGAAGTCAACACTGTATTCTGCCATCGTCTCTGTTGTTGTCAGGGTTCATACATGCGGTTCAAGGAAGAGGCATATTTTATTTCTGAAAATATCCTTATTCAATATTCACATCAAAATACAAGGCCAGTATTTTCAGATTTATCCACACAGAGATCTGTTTTAAAAAATGTGTGCTTTCAGGCTCCCAAAATGCTGAATCCATGTGGACGAAAATTTATGTCCATGTGCACAGCCCCCTGAACATGCTGGCTGTTGAAGTCTCAGATGACCTAAAACTGAAATATGATATCAAAAAGCAAGCAAGATGAAAGAATCAAAAAAAAAGAAAAAGTTACAGAAGAGTTGTGTTAAGAGGGAAATAAGCAGGCTGGTCATGCTAATCTATGTAGAGTGAAGCTGTTTTCACCAATGTATTCCAGACAATGGCAAGAGAGTCAGGTCAAGACAATGTCTAGACTTGTTCTTTCACACCTGTAGCACACAAACACAATCAAGTTTTTTAATGTATTCAGTCTAACAGGTATGAGAAAGCATGCTTACAATCAATTGGTAGCAACAAAAGAATTTAAAGTCAATTAACAAGTAAACACAAAAGAGAACAAAGGAGCCATGCTAATTTACACAAGTCATTAACACACCATTTGCCTTATCTGCTGGTCCATTATCTGCTTTCAGGACATGTAGTCAGACATTAGAAGACCTGAGTTCTTTGTGACTTCTGAGAAAATGGTTTTTATATGACCATGTCAGCTGATTGTCCTGTTTGTGTTTTCAAATTAGTCTTTTACAGGTAATGTCCAGACAAGTTCAGGGGTGAAGCACATCAGTCAAAGGAACATTTCTCTTATTTCATGATATTTAATCGTTAAATCCAGCATTATGTCCTCTTGCCCTAAAAATATAATCGCCAAAACACAAAAAACACACTGTGCTTCCATAGTTTGAGTGTTTCATTTGTCACCGTGCATGTTATTTTTGGTGCTTTATTCAAAGTGACTGGGTTACAGCATAGATATCAAAATCACTACAATTATGAGTACTTAACATCCCCTGTCCTGGTGTGTTTGACTGTTAACATCATGTCTTGTGTGTCTATTAAGCAATAATTTAATTTAAGTGGAATGAAACAAATGAAAGAGTTTGTATATTTATTTATTTAGGTTTGTCTATTTCGAGAGTGTGTCCGGGGGAGAGACAGTCATTTCTTTCAGTATCGTGTCGATCAAACCAGCCTTTGCCAAATCGTGTACCCAGTTGTGCACAATCACCATGAGAAATAGAAATCTATGACTGGGGCATAAGCAAGGATAGGGCAGAGGATCTGAATGTCCAGTAATAATCTCAAGGATGTCCTGATAAGACAAAGAAAGCCGCAAGAGGGAAAGACTACAGACAGAGGAGGGACAGTACACAGTGATGGACCCAGGAATAGATGGAGAGGATGCAGGCGGGAAGTGATAAAGGAGAGTTTAAGAGTGTTTGAAGTCCTGTTTGAAAGTGAGTGTGTACTACGGTAATGTAATGTGAGCCTGCAGCCCCAGTGGGGACAGATCACCTGTGGAGATCCCACACCTCTTTCTTGGCAAAGCCCACTATGACTTTAGCCCCCACTCCCACACATGCTGCCACACACCTTTCCAAACACACATTCACATGCAGTGGCTTAAAAATACCAAATTAATGAAATTAAAGCTTGCCAAGCTCAGACACACACTCGTCCTGCAACGCAGAACATTTGCACTTATGCACACTCACACCATTCCAAGGAGTTGGCGGGCCTATTAATACCACACTTCAAGGACTGGGGGACTGGGCACAGGGCCATAAGATGCTATCTGGTGACTGATACACACTTGTGTCTCCCTTTCTGTCCTCAGGGTGCTGCCTTTCACTCGGCCTGCCAAGCTGAAAGGTTAGGATGGTTGAATTCTCACAGCAGGACCGAGTTGGCCTTTGCGGGGCTGTGGTCAACTAAACATGTTTACGCATTCAGTTAAAGGGAGAGTGAGCGGTGTGGACCCAAGAGCTGCATGTGGCCCTGAACCCTCCTGTTGGTGACTACTGGCCTAGTGCATAACAGTGCTAAACACTTTGCTGCCGAAGTACGTACTATGAAGCTGTCTCCATCAGTGCGACAGTAATTTAAATAATAATTTTGATAAAATCTTAATATAGTCAGGATCACGATGTGCATTTCTTTGTTTTCATTCTGTTTCCAAATCAGGAAACTTTACTTTGGATATTGTTCAACATTGCAAGATCATTTTAAAATGTTAAACATGCAAAACTGACCCAGTTTTTGTACCGCGTATGGAAAGATTAAACACATTTCTCAATGTTTTGCAGCCATTTTTGTATAATTTTGGTTGATATTACAGAATTCCTGGACAGTCACATATTTCATAGTTTTCAGCCAACTTATTTTTTCAATTTCTTACAATGCAAGGCCTTTTAAATAGGGATGTACAATATTAGATTTTTGCTGATATCCAATATGCTGATATTTCTGAACTCATAATTGCCAATACTGGTATCAATAACAATATTTTTGGACAAAGTATGAACTAAAGAACTAAAATTGACCAATGTCTTATTCTTATGTTTAACTGTGTTGAAAACAGAAAAAAAAATCCCCAACAAAAAGATAATGTTGGAGTTTCAATATAGACATTAAGTGGAACTGAGGGAAGGCGTTATTTTACATTAAGACATTCTGCCAATATTTCAGCTGTTATCAGGATAAATATGATTGATTTATACGGCCAATATATCAGCTGTAATTACCATCAGCTTTCTCTTATCTGCAGTAGAGGTATTTATCTTTGAAAATTAGTATCTGCTGATAATGACATTAAACTTATAATATTGTCCATCCCTAATGTTTTTCTTTTTGTTGTTTCTATATATAATATAAAAACTTAAATATACTTGACTGAATAATAAAAACTATTAAAATGTATTTATAAATCACTTAACATAAATTAATCTAACTTAATGACATTCAGACATTTAGAGTATTGCCAAATATAGAGGAAGTCTGTAACAAAATCTGAATTAAATCTGGAACAGCTGCTATTAAATCATTATGGAGGGATTCTATCCCCGCCCTTATCATCACTGCAGCCCATTTTAGCATCAAAGAGCATTACAGCTGTCTGCGAAAGTGAGACTTCATTATAAATAATCAGAAATCATCGCCTCAGGACCACTTCAGCAATGACTTCAGCTAAGGCTGCATGCAGAAATGACAGCAGATATTATTATAAGTAAACATTGAGGAGAGTGTCTAAAGCTCTTATAATCATCGGCTCTTAATCAGCATGAGTATTTCTTCATTTGCCTCTTCTTCCTGAATTCTCCTCCATTAAAAAGGTCTTAAGCTGAGCGAAACAGCAAAGGTGGTGTCCACTCATTGTATTTGCCCAGCCAGCCTACCTCATGTGGCAGCTTTAATTCGGCAAATGTATGTTTTATTATTGTGGCAGTAACAAAGGTGGCAGTGATGCAGAGTGAGGATTAGCAGGGCTAAAGACTGCAGGGAGGTTTGATCCCAGGCCAGCCAGGCCACATGTCCTTCCAAAGGCCAGCCTCGAAAGCATTAAACCATCAAAATGTTAGCAAGGGTGGGTAATTTGGGAAGGAAAACCACACCATTTAGTCTTTCTGCTGGCATCAACATGCAGAAAGGATCACATGAACGTTGTGTTGGAGGAAACTGTGTGGCATAGATAATTAGAAAGCCCTGACTGTGTTTTTTTTTTTTCTTGTTTGGCCTACAGTGGTGGAAATCAGCCTTACACTGGTGTGCAAAACAAACTCTCACACAGACGTCACACAGCATGTCTTGTGTTAGGATTTAGATTTTAGTCCAATCGTTAACATCAGGGACATGCACAGCTGAAATTCCTAAGCCCTCATCTACCTCCAACTTTCCGCTATCCTCATCATATTCTAAATACATTTTGATCGGATATTTACTGTGTCCAGGCCCACCTCCGAAGCCTGTTTTCCATACAGTCACCATCAATTTAGTAGTCAGCATAAATGTTTATGTTGAGCTCATTCAGACTTGAATATTGGCAGCCTGATTTCCCTCGGCTGCTGATTGCTGGTTTTCATCAAAGAACTTTTGTGAAAATAGTCTGAGTAGTCTGAAGCAATTCATGATGAGCGTAACAATCGTATTATTACAGCTACATATGCAAAGTCAGTTGGTCAATTTATTGAACTTTGAGCTCTGACCATGTGTTTGGATAACCACAAGCTACTTTCAGAGGTAATCAGAGCTTGACCATTATTATTAGAAGTAGGAGGGAAACCTCATGGGTTTTAGTTTTTTTGGTGATGAAGCAAATGTACGAGTGCAAACACTACAGTTCCATGAGTGTCCACTTGAGGGTGGCTGGAAAAGCACAAGCAGTTGCAAACCCATATTGATCTTTTTACTCTATAGAAAAATAAACCTATTTACAACTTGAGTCCACAAACATTATTGGTAAAATGTGTGTATTTCTTCACACTGTACATGGATTCATTTCTCTGCATGCATTTTAATTTGATCAGATGAGGAGTTATGATAGGAAGAGTCATCATTGCAACTAGCCTATTTTAGGCTATTTTTTTTTAATTCCACCTCTTTGTCTATTAAGTGGTTGTGTGATGACACAAAAGACGTGGAAGGAATAGTGCTGGGCAATAAGGCCTAAAAATTAAATCACAGGTTGTTGTGCTTTAACTAGATGAAAAAACGTCATGTTACAAAATGCAAGAATGACTGAAAATGCTGTAGCGTGAATGGCAGGCCAGTTAATGGTGTTGTAGGTTTGTCCGGAACAGCAGTGTTACAACATGCGTAAGCTTTTCAGTGAAGACAAACTTTTCATCAACAACAATGACAAGTGGAGGGATGAGGACGCAGAAGTTTCTTGTCGAGCAAAAAATGTGTCTGGATAGTTTTATCTGGCTTACAAACCCTAAAACAGCAAGCAGTACACATGTTGCTCTGTAGACGGTTGAGGATGTTGTTGTTCCTGGTATGCTGGTATGTGCGGCCTTCTTGAGAAAGAGTACTGCACATGTGGTGACGTCAGGGTTCATGGAGCCAGACACTAGTATCTTTTGAAAATTAGTTTCTAACTGGTTTCAAAAGTTTGTGGATTCAGGCACTACAGGCACTGTTCTCATGTAGAAGGCAAAAGCCAATGAAAACTCTCCATATTTGTCAGGATCCATTTTCGTGTAAACAGGGCCTACATTTCTATTCGGCTGTCCAATAAGAGGGTGTAATTTCAGCTTTTCTTTTAGCTGACACCAGCCTTTGAAATATAGTAGATTTATCTGTCTCCATCCTTACTTCTAGCTACTGTTGCATCTTAATTGCTCCACATTCCCTATCCTGGCCAAATGTCCAGTTGAATAAGGAAACCTGTTAGGTAATCAACCAAGTGGTTTTATGGCCTATGGAGATACTGTGCTCATTATCCTCTCAGTGTGATGGTCATTAGTCTGTCAATTCCAACACGTTGTCTGCTATTCACACTCTACTGTCAAAGTAAACACAGGGGATGGATTGTGCCGGTGACAGGGGCTGATAATGTGCTGCTGCAACCTCTCACACTTTCTTTTCTCTTCTCCGTCCCTGCCTGTTCTCAGTGGGACTACGCATAAAGTGAATTGGTTTGATTAACTGATCAGATAAGGTGCCTTGAATGATCCTAAAAACACAAACAGGTCTGTTCTTTTCGGCTTAGTTCTTTGCTCAAGTGCACCGAAGTCCTTCAAACTTGGCTTGGGTTTGGATTAGGTCTTCTCAATTTCATGCTCCTTTTCATTCACGTCCTTCTTTCACATACACACACACCACACCCCTGATAGCCATCAGCTCCAGGGCACGGTCTATTGTTTCAGCTCAGTGCTAATTACTCTGGGTCTTGACCCCAGGTTCAGCCACGGAGCAGCTGAGGGGGATGGTTTGTATGCGAATGTGCATAAGCAGGACAGAGACTTGTGTGTTGGGGGGATGGGGGTGCGTGAGGGTAGGGGGTGGCCGGGTGGGGAGGTCAATGCTGCTGCCAATCAATTGTCACAGTGGATTGGCCTAAACATCACAGTATAATCCAGGAGGGAAAACACAGCAAGACAATGAGACCAAACCACTGCTGGGATTTTTGTTTCAAGCATTTCAGTCATGTCTCAGCAAACTTCTTAAAATAGTACGATTAAACACAACAGCCACAAACTGGTGAGTTAAATGGAAGGATAATAATACAACATCAGGATTTAATTGGACTTGAACCAGGGCTTGACTGCATCTATATGTCATCTGTCTCAAATTTCCTTTGAGATCTACAGAATGTCTACAGACAAGAAACCACATCTCAATATTTTACTTCAATAATGATACACCTGATTCAACATGACATTATTTCTGTAAAAAATTACATCTAGCTGCAACAATCAGGGGGGTAAAAGGGGGGTAGAAGGATTCTTAATGCCCAGGACTTACAAAGGCTCCTAAAAAACATGACATTATAACTATTTTTTAACAGTTTTGGTATTACTATACATACTCCCTTAACATGTAAAAAATGCCATACTTTCCTTGTTTTTAATAGCAAAAAAAATTAAACCCATGGATCATTTGCATTGACTAACTGAATAAAATCACATTTACAAAAGAGAGAAAATATCATCCTAGATCTTATACCAGAGTTAAGGTTGGTCTTTCGTTTGCTGAAGCAAATAGCCTGTTAAAATATCTGGGGCATTTACAAACAGGTTATAGATCAACACAATGTTTAATCTTCACAAGTTTTAAATCTTTTTATAGAGTTAAAAAAAACAGAATGACTCTGTGGTAATAATTATACGTGGTTCATTAAAAATGCATTCCTTCCCTTTACAGATGCTTGATTTATAGTTGTAAAATGCACATACATTTGTGTCATTCACAACATTTGGTAAAAGCATTGACAAGCAGCAGGACAATGTACTGCTGATAGCTGGGAAACACTCACTGAAGACCTGCACCAGTAACCTGATGGTTTGTCTCACACATCATCAACAAATATATGCCAAGTGTTTTGCCCTCTCAGAGCTAAAAGTGACAACGGTGGGACCTCCTTTAGTCATAAAAATAAGAAAAAGGTCAGTTAAGTCTGGGTAAAAAAAAACACAAAAGAAGTGTCAGCATGACATCCCAACATCACACAACCTGTGATGCAACTTCTGCATGTGCCCATATCTCAGAGAAAAATCTATTTATTGTTCAGCCATGTTATTAACATACTTAAGCTATTTACTCAATCAATCAATCTTTATTTAATTAGTGCCAAATTATGACAGGTGTTAACTCAAAACGCTTTACTGTAGTGCAGGTCAATACAATACTCTTGTACAATGTGTGCAAATGGAAGACAGTTATGGCACACAATGGCCTAAAATTCCTGATGAGGAACGATCCGAGTCAGAGTCGAGAAGTGGTAAAATACCCATCAATACTCAACAGAAACATCAGATCAGCTCATACTCATGACCAATGGACAAACACACTGTCAGCATCATATTGCACTGTTTTTACAGCATCAACCTTCACACCAGAAGATGTAGTGATCTACTTGGTACCATGTCAACTGGTGTCAAATGAATGCCTCTTTATTGAGGTGTAAAAACAAGGCAATCGCTCCCTCTGTTCCTGTGTTATGGTGAGTCAACGCAGGATAACACAATGTGTGTTTGTTGTTTTCCATTCCCCCTATGAAGGCTGATCTGAAACTTTGTGTTGCATAAAGCTGGGCCATGGTACATTTAATGTTGAGGACCACTGCTCTCTAGGGTTAAAAGCTTTTCTCCTTTATAGATTTGTATGTGTCATTTTTGTGTTCTAAATGCTGTGCTAACAAAATGAGCAAGGGTGTCAATGTGTAAAGACGCATCAGCTAACAGAGAAGCAGAACAATTATGCACTCATTAGGGGAAAACAACAGCAGAACAGAGCTACTGAAAATGGTATATAATTCTTATAATGGTACATAATTCACAGATAATGCGTTATTGTAACTAAACTCCTTGGACAAAGGTTTGAAATATTTATATCAGTCGATTATTTCTCCCTTTAAGTACTACCAGTTTTCATTGTATGTTATACTGTTGGAAAGCTTGATTAGTCAACTTTACTTTAGGATCATATATTTGTGGAATAATTAACACAGCTCAAGGTAGAAGCATGGGTAGCGCCAAAAAAATGTGCCACAACCCCCTGCAACTGGCAGCTAGTGTTCTGGTAAGCAGAGAGGCAGCATTTTTGGTGTCAGTCATTGCACTATTTCTAAGCTTGGGACCAAAGACAGATGAGGTCAAAGACAAACTGCTGAGTTGGCCAACCAGGAAGATGACACTGCAAGAAGACCGGTTCCTCACCCTTGCTTTACTGAGGAACTGTGGATGCTCTTCCAGGGGAAAAGAAGATTTTGAAACATTTTCCTTTACATAACCCACATGCTGCTCAGTCCATGAAAGCATGATCTTTGCAAGTTGTCCCTTGTTGTAAGGGTGACTAATCACACATTCCAATGCAGAGTAAAAATTTCCAACCAAAATAGCATTTCGAATAATTTTGAGAAGTAAAGAAGTCCTGCTTTGTATAGAAAGAAATTCATCTGGCTAAAAGGTCAATGAGAGTATTTGTGGTATTGGCCAATTCTGAAGTTCACCCTTGTTTTGCTCATTGGCCAGTCTTTTCTGTCAAGCTCTTGTTTCCATGGGACTAAGATCAAGTCTTTTTTCACTCTTTTTGTTGAACTTTGGGCAAAATGGCACCAGGATTCAAGTTCAGGTATTTCTTTCCAACAAAATCCTTTGTGTTCCTGAGTTGAGCTTAATCTCCTCTGGCATATGCACCAACAACCCCGAAATTGTGCAAATCACTTTACAGAAAACCCAAATAGAACTTTCCTCCTGCCACACTATTTGCAACAAATCAAGTCTTTCTTTTTTTTTTTGTGTGTCTTTTTTAACGCCACAGGAAAAGCCAAAAGAACACTCTTCACTGCAAGTTTCATGCTGTAGAGAGAGAAGTCTTCTCCCAGGGTGCCATGAGCAAACAAAACCTGTCCAGTATGTGCATCCATTGCAATGCAAAACAGATTTCCAATGCTTCAGCATTACTGAAGACCCTACTTTCAATTACAATGTCAGCAGTACTTAGAGCTGACGAGCCTGCAGAGGAGGAGATCGGGACCTGTGGTGAAGTTCCAGATGGGTTTAAAAGACCATTAGGGACTTTAAATATAAAATAAAAACACTAACTGAAAAAAAAATCCTCCCCTCAGATGCTTATTTTCTAAAAATACAGCCAATGAAAACATATGTCGGCCACATCAGCCAGAATAAATACAGGTTCTGCTTGTTGTCAGAATTAGTGGGGGGAGTACGTGCTGATTTTCTTTGCAGGAGGAGAGAATGAAGAGGATGAAATGAAACAAGGGGCAAGATCATGGATGGGAAAGTGGTGGCCAAGGAGCAGCTCTCCTGCTCCCTTAAAGAGGTCCACTAGTCAGTTTTTTAAACAAAACTATTTAAAGGAAAAAGACTTCCAAAATCTGCAATGACAGCAGGGCTTATCTCTTTCAAAATAAATACATCAATCTCATATCATTGCACTCTAAATATTTTGACAGTCAAGGTGGTTCTGAAAAAAAAACTGTCATAATTCTGTCTGAAAGGCTTAAGAATACATAAACATAACAATTAAAACGAGGTGGGCTTAAGGTAGAACAAAATGACCTGGAGCTGTAAAGGTTACTGCTAAAGTAGTGTCAAAACATTTAAGCTTAAGACAGCATGTTGTGAGTGTTTTAAAGTCTGAGTTATAATGTTTCAGAATCATCAATCAAATAACAAAACCTAGGATTTTTGCCTTCATCAAGCAGACATATAAGATAGAAATTAGGGTATGTTTCAGCCCCCCATAAAAGGGTCTAAAATTGAAGGATGGATTTAATATTCTTAAGCAATAAACACTGTTATTTGCATAAAAATAACTGAAAACTGAAATTCTGTTTCACTTTATTAGATTGCTAATTGCATTTGTTAAATATATCCAAGTGTTTTTAATGTTGCCTTTTACTACAGATCTATATACTGTATTTCTAACACTTCCATTTACAAAACTGTGGCCCTTCAGCAAAGAAAACCATTCCAGTGTGCCCCCCTTTGTCATCAAAGTTGCTCATCGATGGGATAATGAAGGTGAAGAGAGGGGAGAACTGAGGAGAAGTCGGGGGAAAGAGAGGGGTGATGGAGGAGGGGATGAGAGGTGAAGCTGGCTCTCTCCCATGTTTCTCCTGGACCCCGCCCTCCTGGTCAGGGGTTGGTCAGGGGAAACCCAACTCTCGCCCGTGGATTGGTCGGCTCTCGTGTGGAAGGGGCAAAATAGTCTCTCCTCACAGACACAATAAAGTTTAGAGCTGGACGCCTGCATGTAGGCAGTGGGCGCTAAAGCAGACCGCTGAGGGAGGACCGCCGCTGCTCCTTCATACGGACTAATTCAAAGGGAAACAACACGACGAGGACTACTGGATACTTTTTAAGTTTTCTGCCTAATGCGAGTGTTTGTTTCAACACAGCCCTGCGCCTTTCACGCTCAAATTGAGTGCTTGTTGTGGGATATTTTAATATTTTGACCCAACACGGCTTGGATACTACAGTCTCCCAAACGCACGCGCTGGACCACAAACACGCGCCGCGGTGTCAGGGCGGCATTAGCTAAAACTCCCTTTGAAGTGTTTTCACTTGATAACGCAGAGGGACCCCCGCGCGCAGTGTCGCGGTGTTTCCCGGGATGATGGTGTCGCTCTCCGGGGCAGCCCTGCTCCTCCTGTCCGGGTTGGTGGCTCCGCTGTTCGGGGTGCGGGCTTTCGGCGACGAGGTGGAGGAAATGACCTGCGACCCCATCCGTATCAGCATGTGCCAGGGTCTGGGCTACAACGTCACAAAGATGCCCAACCTGGTGGGCAACGTGCTGCAGTCGGACGCGGAGTTGCAGCTGACCACGTTCACGCCGCTCATACAGTACGGCTGCTCCAGTCAACTCAAGGTAGTGGACCACACTGATATATGCTAGACTTGGTGAATGTATACCTGCTAGGGGTGGGAGGTGTTGCATGTTTTTAATAGTTCTTGGTACACACGCAAAAAAAGGGAAATGTTGAACACAATCTGAAGCACTTGTTCTGGTTTGCCAAGAAGTAAGGCAAGTGAACCTTAAAAATCTGTTGAACTATGCATTATAATTATTCTTATACAACAACCAATGACAGAGTTCTTAATTTACTCCAGTGGTGTATATAAAACATATTTCCAAACACTGCTGCAAACTTTGCTATTTAAAGTCCTCAAACTTTCCAAGAAGCTTCTTTCTTTCTCAAACTCATGTTCATCCCATCAAAACGCAACAATGACATTTAAATGTGAGCTTATAAATAAATAAAAAAAAAAAACACATTTTAATACGTATTTGTGTAAAGCCTTGTTCAATTAATTTTCACAAGATCTTCATGTGCAGTACAAATACTGACAGGTTTATTAGTAATTTATTAGACATTAATTGATAAATATTGACATTAGAATACTGCAACAAGAGTTTTTTCTGGTGCGATGTGTCGATGTCAAAACTCATGGTATCACTGCTATTGTTTTTTCTGAGGAACAAAAATCCTGTACATCACAAACATCACCTTTTTATTTTATGGTTCTGGTCTGTTTGTTTTAGAGACGGACCAAGAGCAAGATAAACATATCATTCTTTGACAAATCTTTGGTTTTGCCTTGGGGCAAACAAACTTTGGAAAACCACTGAAGTGGTCTGAAGAGAGAAAAGTCTGATTCCATCATTACCAATTAAATGACTGGTAAGTTGAAGTGAGCAGCGCTGGCAGAGATCTTTCTCTTAAGTTCATGTACTTTTCCACATGCATCCAACGGCATTAGGTAAACAAGACAAGGCTCAGCGGTACATTCCACCTTTACAAAGTAGTGCCATTGTCAGGTGGATTGTGCCACAACTTTGAAAGTTGTGATTGGTTTTCTACCCATTTCCAACTGAGTGCCTTGTTGACTGCTTTCAGCACTGTGTAGCTTTTGCCCTTTTCAAATTGTATTTGCTTAAAAACGCTGCAGCATCATTGCATCCCAACTGACTGCACTAAACGCCACTTAGAGGAAAGATCAGAACAACGCTGCACGACTCACATACAAACACAGCACTTGCTGACTCTGCTTGGTCTCTTCTCACTAATATGAACATTAGATACTCTATATGTGATTCATGTGATATTGGATGCCAGGCTTTCCAAGTTGCAAATTAGATCTGAAATATTATTATTGAGTTATAAAAATGGTTGTGGCTCTTAATGGAGATGTTTTCTGACATGTGACAGAGATCACAAAGTTTACTTCTTCTTAGGAAACCAACTTTTATGATAATGCAGAGATAATCAATCGGAAAATTATATAAAAGAGCACAGACATTTTTGGTCATAAAGGTTTACAAACACAGTGTTTCAAGGTATAAAATTTATTCCGTTTAAAACAAAATCCTGTCATATTCTACAATTCCAGTAATGTCACGAACATTTTAATTTCTTATAAAACATATAAGATATCCTGCATTTTCATTCAGCTAAAAGATATATCCAGTCACTATTTGGGTCCACATTTCCCAACCCTAATACTGATGTCAGAATAGACCAGGCAGCATGATATAAAAAGGCTGGAACATGAATAAATTTAGGAGCACTGATCCAGGACTCAAAAGGCATGGGCCCAGATAGTCTGCTATGTTTATGTGTGTACTGTGTGTGTGTACGTGTGTGTGTGTGTGTGTGTGTGTGCAGGGCTAGAGAGGAACGGTGTGGTCGCGGAGCACATGACAGAGCTACTGGCAATAGTTGAACTGTAAAGAGCGATGGTGTCCTTGATAATGACGAACATAATATAGGTTGACCTCAAAAGAGTTAAAATAAGAGCTGTAAAGGCGTCTTTCCTTCCTGTTGTGCCATGGCTGTCATACTAATTTATGTGAAAAAAGCCTCTACTGTGAGTTGACATTCTGAGTTCATGCCCCTCACAGCAACAGCTGAATCTGTACTGATGCATACTGTACTATCCTCTGGTTCACAATGGTGCCCTCAGTGTCTTAAGACAAATGCTGCTTGTTTGACTCTTGTACCATAAAAGAAAAAAATAGATTTGTCCTCTGTTTTTGGTTGTAAAATTTTATTTTAAACTACCACAGGAGAGCACAGTGACGCAACTAAGTCTGTGCGTGTTTTGATACAATGGTTATCTTTTAACCTGATCCTGGGAAGATTTTTTAAATAATCTAGACATAGTAAAGCAACATCCCTGTAAACATTCTAAATCAGTGGTTCAGATTGTATAAGGAGCGTCGAGCTGGAATGAAGCTCATTTTTACTTGTTTTCATTATTAAAGTCTTTAAAAAATGAAAAGTATGCAGTTAGTGTGGCTTCATTGTTTTACTTTATATCTGTCGACCTAGGTCTGGGCAATATCATTTAAATCAATGAATTCAAATAACTTTCAACAGAAGATTAAAAATTAAAAATCAAGATTTTTTTCATTATTTAAATTGAAAGTTGTTGCAATATTTGAAAATGTAAATACTGAAATTTAACAATTTTTTTGATGGTCAGCCCTATCAGGTTTTGCACATGCACATGTGAAAGCTCGTATTTTTTTTTAAAAATAAGATAAAATATTGATCAGAGAGTTCCATATTAATTCAGTGAAAATAGCTCAGCTTTCAGTTTTTATGTAGACAAATTTGACAATGTTTGTTGTACATAACTAGCATTTTATGGCAAGCACTGTAAGAGGGAAATTCCATTTGATTTAGGAGTTTTGTAACATAAAGGGAAACTTGATTAATGTATTTTTTGTGTTAAAGTTTCTTTTCTTTTGAGAGAGAGAGAGAAACAGAGAATAAATCCATTAAAAACATAAATCTGGAGTTATGGGGGAGAAATGTGGATTATATCTTGAGGCCATATTGCCCAGCCCTTTGTCAATCTAATTAAGTCTGCCTAAAAGCATACAGAGCCTCACAACACCCATGCTCTGTGGCACCAAACCATGGGCACTGTACCAGAGTTTTTAAACCAAGAATCCCATTGGCCCATATCTGCCGTGGCCCCTATTTTTTTTACTCTTTTGTTGTTTCTGGTGATACCGTCTGAAGAGACCATGAGACCCTTGATTAATGAGGTATTAACAGCAAAGTTTGATCTGGTTTGTGGCTCCTTTCCTTCAAGAAATTACCAACACACTACCTATTTAGAGCTCTTTCCTGACAAGAGAGGGGCAATCAAAATCTTATACCCATGAACCCATGAGTTGCTATATCGGCGCATCTATCACCCACTGAACCAAATCACAACACAGACTTTAAAGCTTGTTTTAGGTCCTAATAACTAAAAGTCAAAAACAAAGGTGCAGCACTTGTCCTTTCCCTGCAAGAGAGGAAATGGCCTAAAAATAACTAGTCACTTAAATATGACTACAAACTCTTTATTTTTAAAGATTTGCTTCCTCTTTACACCAGCATCAAATTAAAGTAAAATTATTTGTGGAATTGTATATCATGTGAAGTTAAAATTATTGCAGTCTTGTGAAAATTATTTAAAGAAATCACCAATAAACTGTCTTAAATATAACCATAAATGGGCATGAAATTAAGAGTTTTGATTTCAGCCGAGCAGAAATATGTTTTGGTAAGAGGGGTTAAAATATTCCTCCCTGAAAATGCTGCAGTGAGCTATTTGTGTGTCTGTGGGTGAACTAGCAGCACAAAACCAAACTCCAGCAGAAAATGCTCTTGTAATAGTAGCTGACACCCAGTCTTGCCCTTCTTTCTCCCCCACATACACACACAGAGTCTAAAAAGTGAGGAAGGGGGGAAAGAGAAACCGTATCCCCCAGCATTTGCTCTAATGGGAGGCTTCCTGACTGGAAACCGGAGCAGCTTTTAGCAGTGAAGTGTCGGCACTCGGGTTACCAACGGTCGGGGAAAACACCCAGAATGTGTTACCTTACTGACTCACCGTGAGAACTATTTAGATTGGTGTTACATGTGACTTTAACCCTTCAACTTCAATAACAAAACCCCCCAATCACATTCACATACAGGACCAATGGGTGGACAGCCAGCCCGGACAGCTTAACCCTTATGTCCCAAAGTAAACAGTCACATATTGCACACTGTGTCCCGAAGGTGGACACACCAGAAAGGTGCCCGAAAATCCTAATATCAGTCCATCTGAGAGAGGAGGGTTTGACAGTCTGGGAAACATCACACTTTGTACATTTAGTCCCAAAAGTGGACACTTAAGTATTCAATGTAAAATGAATATGTATTTGCATTAATTCATGTTTTTACTGTCTCAAATACTACTACTCTGATTCTTCTCCTAAGACTAAAAAATAGTTTTTTTTCAGAACTTAGCTTCTTTGATCACAGCTTTTGTACAATATGCCACTTGCAGAAAAAAAGTCCCATTTACAAACCGCCATAGTTACATTTCTTCTTACTGTATCTCCTTAGATATCAATGTTGGGTTATATTAATAATTATGAAGGATACTGATATTACCCTTTGTGCCAAGTCAGCTTAAAACGGTAGAAATTCCAAAGTATTCACCAGGAGAAATGTGGGGCTTAATCTTTTGGGGGTATGGATAAAAAAGGAAGGTTATCTGCTTCAAATTGTTAAAAAACTATGTAGCTGAAGCGGCCTGCAAATTGAGAGCATACTACCAGTCATTTGAGCAAAGATTGTGCTTAATGTGTGCTACTGTGGTCAGGAGTGGCCTTCTTTTGACCTCATGAACTTAAAATGATCATTTTGATTGTAAACACAAATTAGTTAAGGGGACTAATGAATCCTGGAGTCGCACACCGAAAAAAAAAACTTTCCTTAAAGGTCCTTTGTCCTGCAAATGCAGTTCATTTAGCTCTGAATGTAGTTGGAAGGGCTTGGAGAGAAGAAGAACAGGAAAGCTTTCACTTAACTTTCAATTCATGGAGAAATGTGCCATGCCTCTGCAAAGAAACTTCCTCTTACAATGCTTCATTTTTTACTAATTAGGGTTTATACTGGAACAGCTGAGCAGCCTCCACCTGCATCTGTTTTCTGCTTGACACAGGCAGATGCCATGACTGTTTTGAAAGTCTACCCCATGGTCTGTAACCCCTCTTCAGACCTCATGCAGACCTCATCATAGCCAACCCTACCCCCTCATACTTGAGCATTTTCCAAGGGGAGGGGAAAAGAGCAGTGTCTGACCCTTGACAGCAGGCATGTAAAACTAAAGGAGATATGTGGCCTGCATTATCATTAAACTGTGCCTGTGAGATAACTGAATATCTCTGTTATGAATGGTGCTTTCTTAAAACCCACTACCACCACTCATACTACAAATCCCATATTGCTATGCAGTACCTGCCATGCTGGTTTTATGCTGTGATCCATTTTATATTGGAACAGGGAAGAGGGGAGTGGGAATGACGTCATACTGAGTTATCAGCATTCCAATTACAAAGTCGGGAAAAAATAGCTGATCTCCCGGGCTATTGTTAGCCGTTGTTAGCATGCACTGTGTTGTAAATCACAGATACCACATGAAAAATGTAAATAACACTACAGCAGTATTTTTGCATAAACATCAAACAATACTAAGTACACGGCCAATTCAGTGCACCAAGCACAAGTCAGAAGTGCTAATAAATGAAATATTACAGGAGCTTAATAACTGTATGCACCCTAGGCAGCCATCTTTGATTGTCAAATCAGGGCAGTGAGTAACCCCGACGTCCCAGTAGGAAATCACAACCTCAGGGGGAGCTCAAAAACTTAAAGACCGATTAACCAACCCCTCCTCCCATTGCTTTTACCACTAAGATCAGTGGTTAGCAAATGAATGCATTGGTTTGTGCTCTTACAATGATTTCTAAGCCAGCCTAAAAATACATGTGCTGTGAAAAATTAATATTTCAGATTTAAACAGTCTCTTTTAAACTGTGAGATTAATGTTGAACCCACTTGGCCTGCATCTAAGACTACTTTTATATTTTAGCCCTTGCTGTGATTGGTTTGACACCCCTGCTCTCCAGAAATATACATGTTTTTTTTCAGCTTCAATCAAATCCTTGTTTATTTGACACCCAAAACATGATGTAACCAGTCAAACAAACCAGGACATTGGATCAATAAGAAACATTTTTTTCTACTTCCAGTTTGTTGAGATAAAGATTTACTGAAAACAAGACAGTTATCAGAAAATGTGGAACAAATTGGCTTTCAAAAGGTCTCACTTAGATAACTTCGACACTAAATTAGTAACAGTACAAGTTGCCTTAAGGGGTGCAGTAAAAAAGCTGTCTGTTTCCTTGTCTTAAGTTCTTAGACAGTTTGTAAATGAAGACTGTACAGGTAGAGCCACATGTGAAAAAGGTGCACACGTAATAATTACACCGCAGAAGCTTTCTCACAGAAAGTAAAAGTTGTGTAACACTTCTGAGAGTCTAGTTCCCAACATTGACACCCATCTTTGATTCATGTTTCATTTGGGCAGCGCTCAAGGCCTGATTTCAAGCTTGGTTATCTCTATCATTTGATAAAGTCTGCAGGCTTTTGTTCGACATTAAACAATGTGGTGCTTTGATAACTGAACAAGTTGGGTTAAGAAACTTACGCCTCACCACATTTTGTTATTTAAAGTGAGCTATCACCTTCTTTAAGTTCCTGAAGCTTTCACTTTGTTTACTTTTGCCCGGAGATGGACGAGTAAAATGCACCTTCTACCTCAGAGTGTTCTCATATCGTGAGCCTGGCACAATTTTACGCTCTGGCTTCAAACTGATTTCACCCTGAAAGCATGAAATCACTTAAAATTGCAACCTTTCATAACCCCAGAGAACTTCTTCCCTCACAACCCAGCTACCACCTCAGACAGTCAGATGTGACCTCAGACTGCTCATTATATCCTCATAACCCTGATTTAGAGATCTATTTCAAAACCACTGCCATGGCACAGAGAAAGCTGAGCCTTGGATAAGAGGGGGATTATGGGGCATTAGATGGCACATGCCCCCTGTGTTGTTAAATTCACAGATTGTTTTAGAAGACATAGAGTTGTGTGTGTGTATCCTTGGGAGCAGGTTAGTGTTGGTAGATGCTGGTGTTTTATTAGAAGTGAAAATAGAGGATGAGTGATGCAATCTCTTGAAAATGGTGGACAAAGAAAGCAGCAAGACTGTGATTGGTCCAATTAGATGGACAATACATGTGTGGGAAAACAGGGTATAGCCGTCTTCCAGCAGTAATGTTGTAATATATGTAGAAAGATAAGCCCAGATTGAAGTCACAGCACTGTTTTTACTACTTTAACAACATGGACATGATTTAATGTCTGCTTCAAAGTTTTCTTTATCTTTACTGGAATAAAGCCCGCAGCACAGTTCACTGACATAATACTGGATATCTGCTACAAAGAATTCACTGTCTTAGGTCAGATTGGTTTCAGTCTTCACTCATTTTTCTCTGCTTTACATCACTCTGCACAGGTTTCCCACCATTAGCAGCACATAAGCCGAATCAAGTTAGAAGTTATCCTGAAAAAGGAGGTGTTGTTGAGGGTGTCAGTGGTACGGCTGAACAATTAGTTGCAAATTAGATTAAATCGCAGTAAAGCTTGTTGCAATTTTCAAATCGCAGAAGGTTCAATATTTTTAGCCCAAAATGTGTTGAACATTTTGGCATTGTGATGTAGTTTTTTGCCATTTCATGCTTTTTATTTACTTCTATTCATACACTTTTTTCCCCCTTTTGGACCATTTTTTACCTTTTTTAACCCTGTTTTTACAACTTTATGCCTATTTTGCCCCCATTCATCTTTTTCGGCCACTGTCAGAACCTTTCTTGGAATTTTTACATGGTTTTTGAAATTTAATTTAAAATTTAATTCCCAATTTTGCTGGCATAATCAATTTTTCTAAGCCACTTTTGGATTTTTTTTGTAAATTTATTCCCATTTTGTTTTTTGCAATTTCATACCAATTTGCTTCTATTCTTCACTTCTCCACTTTTTCTCAAATCTTTTATCCATAGATTAATTTAATGTCAAATTGGTTTTACTTTAAAAGATCTACTGCTTATGTTTGTTTAAGAATACATAAGATTAGAAACATTAAAACAATTGTAGAGTAAATTGCAATATTGGGGGGAAAAAATCACAATGAGATTTTCTCAAATCGTTCAGCCCTAGTCAGTGGTGTGTTCTTTGTTTTTAAGAAGCCATTAAACCAACACTAGTACATATTTTTTCCGCCCTAATAAAATATTTCTGGAGTCATTGTGATGATACATCACCTTACAACAGGTTAAATGACACCTCTGTCTTGGTCAGGGCGGGTCTGTATCACCTTCACTGGCAGTATGTAAATTTGGTGTGGATGGTGGGAAGACAACCACACTAAAAAACTACTAAATTTTTACTGCTTTGACTGCTTTATGGCATACGTCACTCCCCACTCGAGGTGAAGGCTAAATGTTGAGAAAAGGAGAATACAGAGCAGTTTTTTTTTTAAACTGATTTAATAAACAGAATTTAGTTTAAAGTACATATGCACTTATTTTCTTAGTGGAAATAGAGACCCTGGCCTTCACTCCTGCATAGCAGGTGGCGGCAATGCTCCTCTGACGTTGGATACCACCTGCTGTTAAACAAGTAGAAGAAAAAAGCGAAATGAAGAGGTAAAAAAACAAAAGACAAAGCCTGATTTAGCCTTGTTACTGTTGGACTTTAAAGTATATGATGATTTATTTGAATATTAACATGATCAAACTGTCCCTTATCAGTCCACATGGTTTATTTGTCTCTTGGGACATCCTGTTAGTTAGCTTCTCCTCCCTCTGTATGTCAACAAATGCACGTTGGTGTACAACAGCACAGTTACACCCAACGACCATCGAGGCCCTGAGAACTGAAAGCCCAAATCTTACTTAGTGCTGCTTTAAGAGCTGTTAATGTCTTGTCAAGTCATTCCACAATTTAGGCAGGCATCCAGCCTTCGCCTACTTAAGACAGGTTTCTTCCTGATCAGCTGTGATGTTGGGGTCCCTCAAGGGTCTATCCTTGGACCCACTTTTTTTTATGTATATACACTGATCAGGCATCATAACATTGTTTGTCCAGACAAGTCTGTGGCTATACAGCCCTGCACAAAACAAACTGATCACAGTGTATGCTGACACCTTTATATTACAACAAGCACTAACTTCAGCAACCTTCAGTCAAAATCTGCATTACATGATGTGGGATAAAACAGTAAGGGGCTATTTTATAAAGGTATTTGACACAAGACTCTGGAAGCTTGATCTTTATTCGTGAAAAAAATAAAATGGGTGATTGATTTGCATAGCTGCATGTCACTTTTTTCTGATTAGGTCATAAGCGGGTCTTGCCTCTTCTTAGGTAAAACTAAGGAGCCCTAAGGAAAAAAGGCTAGGAACCACAATAAGCACTTTGAGTTACATATGTTGTAAGAAAAGTGCTATATGAATAAACTTGCCTTGCCTATAATGCCATGATGAACCAGTATTAAAACTAGTATAATTCACTTCCTAAAGTTCCACCAGATCAGTGTAAATCCTTCCCACTGATTTTAATATGCAAGTTTATGATGGTGACACTGTCTTTTTAAAGTATGTTTAGTCACGTTGCTGCTAAACAGACAGATAATGGAATATGAGTCAGACTTGCTCACCAACTTTTACTTGACACTTCATTTAGCTAAAACAGTCTGCATGTATTTTAAGCAAGGAGAGATTACTCCCTTGATCCTGACATCTTTATCTGGGACATCACATCTGTCACTTTAAGTACTTGCTTGACACAACCAAGTCCCTCAAAAAGCAAATTAAAAGAGTCATGGAAATGTTAGGTTGAATCGAAATTATTTCAAGAGCCTCGGGCTTAAGTAATCTTTATCAGGTGCAAAACTCTTTGCACTGTATGGACTCAATTTGATGTTTTATGCAGTGTTTGTTTCATACACACGAGTGCTTCATACTCTGTGGGTTCATATCACAATATGTCCTTCATCCATCTCTTCCATCTTTCAACAATGTAGAGAGAAAAAGTTCCATCTTTAACAGTCTTTTCTTTCTTCTTTATTTACAGTTCTTCCTGTGCTCTGTCTACGTACCGATGTGTACAGATAAAGTTCCCATCCCCATTGGTCCATGTGGAAGCATGTGTCTGTCAGTGAAGAGAAAATGCCTCCCTGTTCTACATGAGTTTGGCTTCATTTGGCCAGAGGTGAGTTTTATTCACACTGAATTGCTTTGCAGATATTGTGTGAAAGATGAGAAAGTTTGAAAAACTTTTGGGACACTAGAAACAAGTGATTTCTGTCTTTTTTTCAGAGCAGGTAAAGTTTAAGTCAATTTATTCTCAGTCATTCAAATGCAGATGAGGGCATTATGATTTATTAAAAATTAGTAAAATGGGTTTCCAAAAGCTTAGTTGAGCTCGTAAAATAGGAGCTCCAAATTTCAGCCAGCTCTCGAAGTTTCAAATATAATTTTTCCAAATCTGTAACATTTATTTACTTTAAAAACTCAGAAAGTACCCTCAATTTATTTTATGAATGATCTGTGCCACTTAATGTAAAATCTAGATTAAGGGAAGTTAAAAGGACTCCTGCAGGGAGCTACTTGACAGATTGTAAGATTTTCTAAGACATTACTTAGTGCATAAATGATATGCTATATGATAGCTAAATATCCACATAATTTGAAATTAATACAAAATCAATATTTCATGCAACTTTCCCCCTAATCCAAACAACATCTCTCAATTATTTCCACCTTGTCCAATTTGCACTGGTATTACAGCTAGATGAAAAGTAGAGTAAGTTATAATACCACTATTAAAAAAAACAAAAGAAAGCACCAGTGTTTGGTGACACTGACCATCAGAGCTTAAATTCACACTCAGACAGATCTGGGCACTGGTGTGGCTTTGAGTTTTCCAGAATGAGCATCAGCATGTTTCCCTCCTTATCACCTCATTGTTGGTACGACATGACACAAAGATAAAATGCTCCTGTTGTTTTCTCAGATCAAGAAGTTACTGTCCATCTAACGTAACACTCTGTATTTGGCCTTGTCCCCTTGGCTGCTCTTTGCTTTTACCAGCTTGCCTCTTGATTGTTCTGTTCAATGTGGTAAAACACAGAGGATGTACAAGGTGTGCTTTCAAAAGGGTTACACAATTCCAGGAATTTTCATAGTTGGAAACTTTCTGTGAGATCTAATGTGAATTTTTGGGAAATAAAAGGAATAAACCTGGTATTTTCTAAATTTAAGTGAAAAAATATATTTAAGTGTAATTTTGATTATAACAATCAGATTTCATGCAAGAACACTTGAGAATATCTCTGCTGCTCCTCAAACACATGCTCATAGCACACTGCCTGCTGCAGGGTGCTGTGGCCATGGCCTCTACATGCACTGTGCATTCCTCCAAATTATTACCTTTACCCTTAGATGACTACTGAAGCCATGTATTTGAGCCCAAGTGTGACATTATAAGAGAGTTAAAATGAATTGTCCAATAAAATAATTGAAACCTGAATAGTTCTACTTAAGAGATAAGATAATCCTTTACTAGTCCCACACGGGACTTAGATTTACAGCAGCTGCAGGATACAGGAGAAATATAAGAAAGAAACTTATAAATGAAAAATAAAGTAATTAAAAAAAAATAATAATAGTAATAGAAAAAACAGAAAAATAAAGTGTGTATTAGGTGGTATATTAATAACTAGATCTATATAAATGGTATATTAATAATTAATGTAATTATGTTTCTTATGTTACTTTGCATAGGTGTCTACCTGTGATAAAACAAAATGTTTATATTTAAATGTAATACGGTTCATTTATTTTATCCCCAAGTTGAAGTGAACTCTCAGAAGTCCCCCAAAATTCACATCAGTTCTGATAATTCCCATGGAAACTTTCCCATTTGATATACTGCCAAAATTCACCTTCCTATGGAAAGTTTCCAAAGGGGAGGGTTTCAATCAGAAATTTACTGAAGGATTTTTGCCCCTTTGCAATCTTACTTTCCACATAGCACATAGAATTTCTGAATAGTTAATGATAGAAAAGCATAAAATATGATAGGAGAGTACTTTTTGAAATATTTATTATTCCAAACTTGGGTGGCCCTGTTTGTTTCCCGGATCAGTTTTAACAAAATCTCATATCATGGGAAAAATGACAAAAAATATTCAAGAAAATCAGATTAAGACTTTGCTGACTTTGGTTGGAAGGGGTAACAAACCCAGTTATCAGGCAGATCATCCTCCTGTGGAGTAGTGTGCCCTGCTGACACGAAGCATTTCTTAACTGTGGAAACATTATTCTAACTTCACTTTGTTACAGAGTTTTTTTTAAAGGCAGAACCTCCAAGGTTAGCCATTTCATCTCTGGCCATAACTTGGTAGAGAATAAACCTAGGTAGTTATGGGATACTTTCAGTTTTCCTGAACGTGTTTATACATCATTTTAACCAGGGTCCTAATAATATTACAAAACACAAATGAGCTCTGTGTTGTTCTACCGAGATTTACCATGCGTCCATTATCACCATATGCACCTAACGCATTATCCAGTCCTTCTCATTAACATTAAGGCACGTCATCATTCCCTATCAACATTTGTTTCTTTTTCTGAATGCCATCACAAACTTAAAACTAGATCAGCTGTTACAGGAATGGTATTTTACAGGCTATTTGGGACAAAGTGTTATGGGAGCATATAAGTTACCTATGATTCTTCAACATGATAATTAGGTACTCTAATGTAAAGAGTTATAAAGAAAATGGACAGTTTCTATATGCATTTCCTGTGATGAACACATCAATTGTTCACGTGACCTTGACAAAAATGTGATTTTAATATGTTCATATTGGGCTTTATTTATCATTGACATGAACATTCAAAAACTATTAGTGAGTATTAATTGAGGATGAGGTAAACCATGATGGCTCATTTGTACTTTCTTGCAATATTACAGCCAATTTATAGGATATATATGATCAGTTTATATAGCTGAAATATCAGGTGTTATTATCTGTATAAAATGTTTATATCTTTCAATACCAAAACTGTTCTGATAATACCATGAATCCCAACATGTAAGTATTGTATGAGTATGGCAGTTATGTTAGTTATAGAATTCTGCTAATTTGTGTGTTTACAGTCTGTTTCTTTATTTCTTACATTGTAATTAAAAAAAAACAATTTTGAAATAAAAACCAGTGAAATCCTTTTAGTAAACTGTTAGCTTATAAGTGATCAATTTCTTGTGTGTTGGTCCATCCGTGGTTTATTTTAATTCAAACAAAGTGTGTCTGTAAGCTAATCACCTGGATTTTGGTTCTGTTTTCTTGTTTTTGTTTTTTCATGTTTTTTCGTGTGTACATCAGTCCATTTCCACTCCCTGTGTGTTCTGATCCGTGATTATCATGCAGTGTATTTATGTGAATGAGGCTCTGTGTTGAGGATGTTTAAAGAGCTGTAATACAGGAATTAAAACTTAAATTGAAGAGTGCGAGTGTTCCGGTTATCACATCTCTGCTTAACCATCTGAAGTCTAAAGCCATCACCAACTCTCCCTCCTCTGCAGGTGCTCAACTGCAGCCTATTTCCACCTCAAAATGACCACAACCACATGTGCATGGAGGGCCCCGGGGATGAAGACGCTCCCTACCAGCCCGTCCGGCCCCCTCCTCACCCAGAGGAGTGCCAGGCTCTGGGATCTGCCCCAGACCAGTACACCTGGTTAAAACAGACTGAAACCTGCACCCTGCAGTGCGGCTATGACAGCGGGCTCTATCGACGGGGGGCCAAAGTCTTCACAGACGCATGGATGGCAGTTTGGGCCATTCTGTGTTTTCTGTCAACCACCCTGACTGTCTTGACCTTTCTGCTGGACTCGCAGCGCTTCTCGTACCCTGAGAGACCCATTATCTTCCTGTCCATGTGCTGCAACCTGTACAGCGTCGCCTACCTGGTAAGTCACGATGTCATGCGCCGTTTGTTTCAGAACAAGCATGACGTGAAAAAACAAAGTCGAATAACCATTTAGTTATTGTTAGTTTCTGCAATACTTGTATACCTTAACTAACAAGGTATTGGTCATGAGGGTTTAAGATCAAATATTGCATCCCGATAGTTCTTAGCTTGAACTGCAAAATGCAAAAAAGAAACTAGAATAGCACTCAGAGAGCGCAGACCACAAAGCAGCTCAGTAACGACAGTGGCTTTTAAATAATCCCTGTAAAAGGTACAGTTCTGAACACCACACGCTCTGATTGAGTCTCCACTCATGTCTCTGCATGTGGAGAGCTCCTCCACCAGCACTGCAAGGGAAGCTGGGAAATGGAGTAACATAGGCTTGAAAAACATTGGCGGCAGTTTGCAATAAACTATAATTCCCATGATGAAGCAAAGTGGCAGTAAAGTAAGTTAAAGGCCATCAGACTGTACAACTCCTCACTGGGGAGGATGAGGAGTAACAGAAAGACAAAGGATGGTAAGGAGCAGTAGCCAGATATTTTTATTTTCTTTATGTAATGTTTTTGTTCAGATCTATCTTTTCTTTTTTCTTTTTTTAAATGTATTTTTTGGGCATTTTTTGTGCCTTTATTGATAGGAGAGCGACAGTGGATAGGTATGAGAAAGGGGTGAGAGAGTAGGGGAAGACACTCTGCAAACTGGTCACAGGCGGGATTCGAACCTGGACTGTCAGAAGCAAGTACATGGGGTGCCTGGTTGCTAACCACTCCGCCACTCCGCCCCCTATCTTAAATTTTTATAAGTAATAATTAACTGCTACTGAATCCCAATACCCCTGAGGTACTTTTTCCCCAAGGGGATGAATAATGTACTGTCCAATCTAATCCAATCTAATCTAAAAGTGGGCGAAACCCTTACAGCTGCCAAGGAGAAATGAATGGGATTTCCCATTATAAACTTCAATGTTTTGTCATGATGTCAATCTGAATAAGATCCAGATGAAATTTGCCTTGATGACAAAGACATGGACCCAAATTATTCTGTAAAATTGGAACTGAGTCTGTTCGCAAAAGGCAGATATATATATTTTTTTACTTTCTGCCTAACGTAAACCAATATGTTTTTTTTTTTAAATATGGGAATTTTTTGGCATCCAAACAAATATCCCGCTCACCACCAAAATTATACAGCTTCTTCCCTGGACTAAACCACACCTTTGGTAAATTTTCATGTAAATCCATCCAGTATTTTTTCCATAAAGTTGCTAACAGACAGACAAACATACACTGGCAAAAACGTAACCTCTTTGATGGAGGTAAAAACATTTAACAAGCTTGGTCTATTGAATTTCCCTTAAATAGATATATTTAAACAGTAAATGTGTGTGTAATGTCTGTCTCTTTGACAGATTAAACTTAGTAAGCCTCTTTTTTTCCTCCCCCTATCACGTTGTCATTCCTGACAGGTGCGGTTGACTCTGGGCAGAGAGCGTGTTTCCTGTGACCTGGACGCCACAACAGTCCCCATTCTGGTCCAAGAAGGGTTAAAGAGCACCGGCTGTGCCATAGTCTTCCTCCTTCTCTATTTCTTTGGCATGGCTTCTTCACTGTGGTGAGTCCAAACACACGCACCAACACACACTTTATCCTCTCACTCCTTCATGTCTTTGTCCCATTGTCATCCGCTGTTGTGAATGGACTTTGAGGGGAACAATTGAAACACGAGACTCGCATCCTGTTTTCTTTAAAGTCCAACTATTCTGTCTTGTAACCTCTGTGCTGCATGGATCGATTTCCACACACAAGGGCTGTCTTTGAAAAAAAAGAGGGCACTTTTTGAATGCATGCTGACTTAAATTGCAGTGGAAACACACTGCTGCCACAGCTCTTTTTCTTCCTTTTTTTACTTTGCCCTGGTTTTCCTGTTCTTCTTCACACTTCCCTTTTGGAAGAGTAACAGGCGGAGAGGCCAAGGACCTCGCCCTCCCTCCAGTATGATCACAACAGTCTGTTATGTAACCAAACACTTTCTGAAGTCACAACAAACATATCACATTAGAAATGCCAGATTTTTATATTCAAGTTTTTGCCCATAGTTTCTCCTGATCTTGTTTCCAGGAAACTTGAGACGGCCTGATATCAGAACAGGAGAGCTTTGTTGTTGTTTTTACTCTGTTTTCACTGCTTTCTCTCTCTCTGCCTTCAGGTGGGTGATCCTGACTCTCACCTGGTTTTTGGCTGCAGGACTCAAGTGGGGCCATGAGGCAATTGAAATGCACAGCTCATACTTCCACATAGCCGCCTGGGCCATCCCAGCCGTGAAAACCATTGTTATACTAATAATGAGACTGGTGGATGCAGACGACCTGACGGGACTCTGCTATGTTGGCAACCAGCAGCAGGAGGCGCTCACAGGCTTTGTGGTGGCACCTCTAGCCACTTATCTGCTTATAGGTAATTATTATGTGGAAATAGTAATGTGACTTGTTAGGTAAAGGGGCGACACTGCATTGGTGCATATATATGAGAGATGCCAGTATATCCACTCATTTTCAGCAGTATAAATACTAATATCTTCTCAACTTCTTAATCAATTCATTGACATGACAGTTCGACTGAAACTCCTCAGTTTTGCTCGTCTTTTTTAACAGACATAAACCCAACACAACAGAACAGTTTTGTTCTTAAAATGTGGGAAATTAATAATGTAGAACTTTGTGTGATTCCATTAGATAACACATAGATTGTGTGCAGATTTATCCTCAACAGCAATACTGAAACAAGCTCAATCTGCGCTTGATAATGTGTAACCTCAATCCCTAAAACCCCGGATCAAACCTGCTGTCACCACCAAACCGCCTGCACTGTTCAGTTCTTGTGAGAAAGTTAGGCCTCTTTCAAAAAAAAGAAAGACATGTTCAGAGGGTTTGTTCCTCAATTGTGTGTAATCACTTTTTATTTTTGGGGTACGTAATTTGCATACTGAGGTCAAGCTCCCCCAAATGGATTTCCTTATTCATGCTTTGACTGAATCCCGAATGTATCAGGCCCAAATGTGCCAACCAGGAGGCTCACTGTTTTTAACAGTTGTTCTGCCTCACTATGTGGAAACTTAAATAAGAACATTTCAGTCCTCATTTCAATATATATAAATATATAAAAAAAGGGATATCTAAGTGAATACTGTACCCATTTTGGTAAAAGTCTCAGTTCAGGGCCAGTGTGAGCCTCTTAACTGATCAGGAATCAAAATTATTACTGAACACTTCAGCTTGAGTGTTGACGTCAGTTGCCTACTGAGCACACTCTACAGCAAGATGTAAATTAGCATGTGTAGCAGAAGCTGCAATAGTGTCACTGGTGTGGAAATACTTAAATGTACACAGCAATTTAAGCCCAACAGCCACTCTGAGTATACAGTGCTAAATAAATTTATTAGACCACCACCCATTGTAAAGATTATGCCTTAGCTGTCCTTAACAGCTCTGGTGTTTGTCAAAATCATTGTTGTTTCTGTAATAGTTAATACACCTGTACATAAAACCTCTTCAACTAACATGATATTTTAATCTTAAAACACAATTATTATCATTATCCATGAATTTTCAAATTTGCTGTTTTACAAAAAGCAAAAAATACGGATTAAGATTACATCTCCAGTTTGACCACATTTAGTCAAAGGGAAAAAAATGAATATGCTAAACCCTTTCTAATTCCCCGGGATTAACTGCTACAAGTTTATCGCCATTAACATGTTTCCAATGTGTTTTTTTTCCTGCTTTTCTTCTGAAATATGAGTCTTTTTTAAAGACCGAACAAGGGCATTAGGAGTTGTAATATTCTAGTGACATTCTGACTATAGAGGAATATAGCACAACATGTATTCATATAATTTTACATGAGATATAACTACAAACAGAATTTTTATATCACAAGTTCACCTGTAATGTTCCTTGTTTTATTAAACAACAAGACTTGAAGAAAATAACTGGCTGTAGGTCAAAACTAAAACTACAGTACAAAAAAACTTAAGAGTATGGTTTAGACTCACACTTTTGTAATGTGAATAAAGAAAATATTATCTGTGGCTTGAAACTAAACAAGTGAAGACTGATAAAATGATTGACTGGTTTAAATCTAAAAAAACTGAAGTTGGTGTTTTGTTTCCCCCTTAAACTCTACAGGCAATACACAGTAAGTTCAGCTGCCATATCCGCTGTACAGAAACAGAAATGTTCCTATCGGCCACATGGCTACTTCTCAATCCAGTCAATCTCTAATTTTCCTCTCTTCTCCTCAGGGACTCTCTTCATCTGTGCTGGCCTTGTGGCTCTCTTCAAGATCCGCTCCAATCTCCAGAAAGACGGTGCCAAAACAGACAAGCTAGAGCGCCTCATGGTGAAGATTGGGGTGTTTTCAGTTCTGTACACTGTCCCAGCCTCAACCGTGATTGGCTGTTACCTCTACCAGCTCTCCAACTGGGGCGAGTTCAGAGCCAGCACCCAGGACTCATACGTGGCATCAGAGATGCTTCGAATCTTCATGTCGCTGCTCGTGGGCATCACATCAGGCATGTGGATCTGGTCAGCAAAGACCCTCCACACGTGGCAGCGGTGCTCTGCCCGGCTGCTCAGGGACAGCAGGGCGAGCAGAGGGGGCAAGAGGGCACCGGGGGAGGGATGGATCAAACCAGGGAAAGGGAACGAGACAGTGGTGTGAGGACTGTGAAAGAGAGATCTGACAGGTACAGACTTCTACCTGCGTCTCTCCAAAGTGAACTGCCAAAGAAGAGATTCAGGCAAAATGTGATGAAGGAAGACGCCACTGGATGTTACAGCATCAACAAAGCTGGCTGCCTAAATCTCTCCAAGTGACAGTAGCCTCTCTACCTCTGTTGGACCTTATTTTCAAAGAGAAACAGAGGAAGCAAAAAAATGAAGGAGAAAGAGAGACCCAAAAGGCAGAAGAGAAGCATCATTATGCAGAGCAGACACAGATAAGCTGTGTTACACCGCGTCTACCTCTCTGTCTCTCTCCTCTCAACGTGCCTCAGCAGAAGAGACAAAGCCTGTTGGAAATCTGTACGCCACCGCGTCTCTCATGGGCCTCTTGAAGTTCGGGGTTTTACACTGGAGGGTCCTGGTGCAGACATTACACAGATGAAGGTTTCCCAAAAGCATCTGATGTCTTCATTATCTGTGTGGGTTTGAAAACAACTCAGCAAAACAAGCTACAAGACCAAAACAAGCTACCAAAACCTATTGAAATTGTATCCAATGCAGCCCAAAGTTCTGATAAGTACTTTTAATACCACATTTTTAGGACTGATTCCCACTGAGTTTTATTCGATGGAGTGTAGTGCACAAAATTAACTACAGAAATAAAATCTTGTCACAATTTTAAACACAAGAGGCCTTGAGCAGGAGACAGCACTGTCCAAACTGGAAGTTTATGAACATGCAAAATGTTGCCCAATCAAGTGCAATTGAGTCAGTCATTTTTCACCAGTTAAAGCTTAGGACTAAAAATCATGGAGTGTCAAGAACTTTTCTGTCATTGCTGTGAAATTAAATTATGCATCAGCATGGCTTGAGTTTCCAAAACCTAACAGAAAAATCAGGTATCATCACAACTGTATTACACGCTACGTGAAACAGCAGGAGATCTGAATGATTAAATATTTTGGAAAATGCGGCTTTAAGCTGTAAAAATGCACTATAATCAAACAGCTTGTGAAGTGCCAGTGTTTGTCACCATGGAGCTGCATATGCAGGAGATATAGCGAACATAACCATATGTGAATGTGAAGAGAGCCTTAAAAACAAAAACAGTTTTTATCGAAGAGGCTAAACAGTCAGTTCAGTGTCTCACTGCCAAAAAGTGCAAAAACATCCTCAGGGCTTTTATTCTGAAGAAGCCTCAGCACGCAAATACATGGAAACACATTTCCTATGAATTTCATTTTATCGATAACTTTTAGCACACGACCAAGGTGGAGGGCAAAGACAGAAGTCAGCTAGCATTGACGGCTGTTTGGGGCTGCAGCACAGGCTTTTTAGATATTTAATCTTTTCAAAACTTTATGTTAGCATCCCTGAAATATGATGTGAACTTATGTTTCAATCACTTTTAATCATTACACAGTATCAAACAGTATTTATTTATGTTACTAAAAACCATTATATTTTTACCAGATGTCCCTTTATTGATGAAAACAAACTGCTGTTGTGGAGAATAATCCTTGTACTCAGCCTTCAGGATGAACATTTGCAGAGATAAAAGTACATTTCTGAATGAACAATCCAGCTGTTTGATAAGTAAGGTGTCTCGTTTTAGGGCAGTAAGATGGTGATGGGAAGTCATGTTTGGTCAAGTAAAACAGAAAAATTATGTCAAATTAAGGAGAAGTCTGTTTTGTTTTGGTGAGATTTGCATCAAAAACTCTGAAATTATCCAGACTCGACTGTTTTTATTCACACAAATGCAAACAGTCAAGTTTTTCACTCAGACTTTACCTGGATAATTTCCTTATGCCCCCCTAGTATTTTATTTTTTAAGTCCAGGTATTAATGATTTACCATCTGTTAGTGCATCCAAGTGGAAAATATCTTTAGTTTATTCAGAAAGATCAAAATGCCTCTGGTTAGCAGCCAGAACTGTTAACTTAACCACAGTGTAAAGCGTTGATGCTTGGGAGCATTCAACATGTATGTGACTTCGTATGGAAGCTGTCAGCAGATTTATGAAAGCATAAAGTAACTATGAAGTCACATAGTAGTGAATCCTGGGAAACCTCCAACTGGGCTTTTTAAAAGCCTTGAATGCCTTAGCAGAGAGGCATCTGGGAAATGTATGCTTGTGTATTTTATCTTCAGTCAATGAGAAGCTCAGCTAACTTCTAATGAAGTGTACAGCCCTCTTGGAAAGCTCAGACTGTAAACGCTCTCCAGTTACCCTGAAATCCAGGAAATTAAATTATTCCCCCTGCCATCTTTTCCAAACATTAGACCTGAGGCAGGTTAAGGAATTACAGGTTATTAGACAATCAGTTGCCAAAAGACACATTTTGCAATAACAAAGAGCCGTCACAAAGAAGTGCAGGTAGAAATTCATAGAAGAGAGCAGATCTCACGAATCTCACTCACACACTGTATGGTTCAGGATTGTTATCTGGAAAGAGGAGACTCTGTTTGCCTAATTTTGCTTAATTCTTCAAATATTCCTCATTCAAACAAAATGGAATTGGCACGAGGGACACCGCTCGTCTGTCCGTCTTTCTGGCTGGTCTGTTGCCTGACTGATAGCCTTAACCCAGTCTGCTGCAACATTTTTTTATTCTCTGGCAGTCGAGAGGTTCCTGGAAAATAAGGTTGATTATTTTTACATTCAAAAATTTCATGGGTTATTCCAACGTCTTCATACTTTCAACCTTACGTTGCTACATTTCTAGAGAGCAATAAAACTCCACTGTTACAGTTTAATGCACCTACCATGAAATTTCAAAATATGCCTTCAGAACATTAAGAACCCCATACTTTATGCTTTTCCCATCAGCGGGAACATCGTAGGTGTTCATGCTACATTTGCAAATTTGAGTCTTAGCTTTAATGTCAAGGCCTATGAACCACAAGCACGTGAAACAGTGGTGTATGCTCTGGTTAAACACTGACGTATCATTTCAACACTATGTATTAAAAAAAAAAACATTATTTACAATCTCAGGCAACAAACTTCATTACCAACAAACAAAAGTGGCAATCACACATGGATGCATCGCGAGAAAAGCGTTGCAACCAAAATTTTTTTTCCTATTTATGAGCACGTCTTATAGGTGTCCTCTCCACGCATCTTCACTGAACTTCTAAATAGTAACCCACCTAAAGCATCGTCTGAGTGCAAAGCTGAGACCATATTATATCAGTAGGCTGCATGTGCATGGATGCAAATCATCTGTACAAGTGCGCCTGTTAGTGTCACTGCAACAGCCCCATTCACTCTGTCGTTTCAAGACGAATGGGAAGAAAAAGTTGATCCCTTCTTTGCTCCGACTCTGGAGGTATTATCAGAGGCATGGTATTGGAGGGAGGAGGCACACAGACTTAGCACAGACATTTGCAGGGTGAATTAACACATCACAGCCTCATGGGATTAATGTGAATGTTTTAAAGTATAAATATGATGGACCCTCACTGCGTAAAGGCACTGCGAATAATGCTAGCGTTTCTGATTGGTGTTACCAGCTACAGTATGAGAGATGCAGGAATTTCATATCCTTGTGGGCTTACCTTAAAGTTAGCATCACACTGGTTCCCTTAGCTAAACGGCACTGTTTTTTTAATGAGTAGTAGGTGCCAGCTTATTAACTCCCTTTCAAGGACAAAGCTAGCTATGAGTGTGGGTAAGTTGTATTTAAAGTTGGACATGACTGCAAGCCTGTGGCGTGTAATAAAGTAAGACAGAGGATTTGTTCATTTCCTTTAAGTTTATGTTGAAAGGTTCTTCTCACTGCTACTATCAATGGGATGTTAGCCAGATGGATCAGTGAAATATATCCAATGGATATGTAAAACAGTCCATCTGGTGTGTCAGGTCACATGTTTTTGAAGAAGATGAACAAAACACTGGGTACTAAATCAACACTATGATAACAAAAATACTATTGAATACCAATGTACCTTGTTTTTAAGGTTTAATACTCTCAAAGGACAATTACTAAAAGGTTTAATTAAATCACATCGTTCTGCTGCATCCACCAAACCTTACATGTGATCCTGTATGTTATATTTGCCTGACAATCAATCTAGCATAGCTCTGAGTGAGTCTTTGAATGTCTAACATGTTGGTTGCGTGTCACATTACAGAATTTGTTTTAGGGTGGTTTCAAGCGAAGAGCCTCAGTTATTTGAAGATTTGCCTTCATGTGAAACCAGAGTGCCTTATGCAGCCTGTCAGAGGTATTTTTGTTTCTATCAATGCCTATAATGGGACAGAAAACAGTTTTAAAGTAGGGGCTGCCCTCTTTCCAAACCTGTGTTTAATGTAATGGCACCCTAATTGCATTTAAAGATACATTTTGGTGAAACCTACAGCCCAGAGTTTCTCAAACCAGCAAACCATGACATACTTATTACATTTCTGGAGTCAAACAAACACAACATTGACTCAAAGTGAATTAAATTAACCTCTGACCACCCTCCCCTCTGAGCTAATGCAGTTTTCCCTCTTAAACGTTAAAGTATGTTGGCCTCTCGTATGACCGCGCTGAGCTTCAGGTGACGTTTCCAAACAATCACTGAATAGTTGTGGCCTGGAACATGGCGAGCGTGTGCCCCGGCTTAATGAAGATTGAGAACCACTGGTTGTTCTGATGTTAAAACGCCTCAGAAAAGCCCAGATATGAATCAGAGCTGGGTCGATGATTGTAGCCTTTGAGGTTTAGACTGTTGCTCTGTGTAGGAAAAAGACTTTGTACTGATGATGTGATCCGTGTATTTTAAGATAATGCTAATTTATCCTTGTAAAAAATGACAAAACATTTTAAAACTTGTTATTTAAAGACACTTTTGTATCAGAAGATGATGAATAAAACTTTTTGGTTTCAACTCTGTTGATGTCATTTTCATTAGTTTGTGTCGTGTGTGTGTGTGTGTGTGTGCGTGCGTGGGTATTTGTTCCTCCTGTGTGGAAATAAAGGGTTGTTAATTATGGTGTACCTTTTGATAAAGCTTTACAAATACTTGTGCGTCACTTCCAGGATCATAATGACTAGTGTGTTTTGACTGAATGTTTCTAACTTTCCTATTAAATGTGGGTTAAACAATTATTCCTTGGCTTAGAGAAACGTTATGACAGTATTAGGTGGCTGCAGTCATCTTTTCTGAAAGCTACTCAGCAGCATGTTTGAAGTACTGACAGGAAACAAGAAAAAACTTCTCTGTCAAATACTTGTTGTGTATTTGTAGGCCATACAAAGACAATAGTATTCATTAAGTTCAATTATCACCTGTGAACTCCCTGGGTGATACTTAAGAACTAAGCCTATGCTATCTTTATGGAAGTTTATATATTAGATTTATTGATAAAAACAGTTATTTATGTTTATCTTGCAAAGTCGGAACACATTTTCAATGTAGGTCCAATTAGGGAGGTCTCTGAGGAAGAAAAAAACAGTGAACAACTGGTCACGCTGACCTGTAAATCTGGTGGTGGCCATTCAGCTGATTAACTGGCACATCCTAAACTTTAACCCACAGAAATATTTTAAGCATTCACAATGTTTTTTATAGTAAAAAGACAACAGGAAACTACCTGTTCATCAGTACTTAGTTGTTAATATATAAAGAATAATGGTACACTTTAATTTGTTTAAAACGTTTAAAATGTTTTTGCGGATCTAAGTCTCCAAACCCATTTTTTCTTCCTTGTAAAAGTTGAATAACTCTTACTATTTCTGTGAATGTACAAATGTGTTTTACTTGTTCACTTGCTTTGGCAAATGAAATCCTGTTTTTCTTATTACTAAATAATTTAGCTTGAATTTAAATCACTTGAGACGGAGGTTCAAAAAAAGAAACTTATTTAAATATTAAAAAGAATATGAATTGTACCTCTGCCTAAAAGGAGACTTTTTAGCTTTGTTTCCTTTTTTTGTTTTAGTTAACAGCAAAATAACTTTTGTCATAACTTTGCTAGTCATTCAGTTACACAGGTTACACCAACATTTTCAGAGACTGTTGTTCATGACTCCAGGCAGACAAATCTGGATGAAAATCAAGGAATTTCTTCAAGGTTTTTATTAACAGCTTTCTAGGTTTTTATAGAACAGCGTTCCAAATTTTTGACTATAACTCACGTGACAATGTTGGAGATGTTTTGGGAAAGGGTTGTGCTATTGGAGAACTACTAGTTGCTGATGATTTCCCACTTTAGGGGTTTAAATCTTTGTACTCGGCTGTGCACCCATGAATGACAGTACATGGATTTGATAGAAAAGTGCTCAAAACCTCTAATAGATGAATTAATTAAATTAAAAAGCAGAGTTTCAACCTAAAGAAGCAGTTGCATTCACTGATTCAGACCAGATTACACTTGAGGAGTAACTAAAGTGTGTTAGTAAAGACTTCATGCCTCACTCAGGAGCTCCTTTCATCTGTCATGTCCACTCGGTGCGTTGAACAATGCTGCCACCTCTCGTCTGATGAGACAAAAGAAGCTCTGGTTTCTTCATGAGGCCCTTAACCACTGACAGGCAGCCCTTTTAACCAGTCTGCTGTGAACATCCACATAATGCTAACCCATCTTTTGATCCCTGTTGTAGTTCCTCCAAATTGGAATATTAAATGCACCGCAACCACTAAAATTTGTTTGGAACCCACAGAGGAAACACGCTGATTATACTCTGTAAACATAGCTGCACTGTCAATCATATCTCATCAGCTCTAAGCCAAAGACGTCCACCACACTCAAGAGGACACACGGACATTTTTGCTCAAGCGCACACACCTCTTTCACTTCAAAATGAGCTGTTTGGTTTCACAATTACTCTTAATGTGCATTGGGCTGTAATTTACCAGGGCAGCAGGGGGATTGCATCTGTGGAAACTTAAAACTTAGTTTAGGCATGCATAAGTGTGTATTTGGGTGCATGTTGGCCAAAAAAAGAGAGAAAAAGAAAGTCCAAATATCAGAGTCCACAGCTCAGATTGCCTTCCTGTAATTTACTGTGAGTGAATTGAGTGTTTGTTTAAGAACTCACTGAAAAGCCTGAGGTAAAGGGAAAGTGACAGCATCTCCTGCTCTATTGTTTCCAGATGTTGCTCTGCTAACACACACACATTCACACACACACAGTGAATAATCATATAGCCTGCTCAAAAACGGACATTCACACAAACACAGACAGAAAAGGGTGGAGTTAAAACATATTCCCTGATCGCCTTTTTCTGTACATAAACATTCAAGTGAGTGTGCATTTTAGTGTGTAGTTGCTCTTTCCAGTCAGTAACACACTCAGTTTTTTTTTGTAAATGTCACAGGCCATTTTCTCCCATGCTTCTCCTTCTAAAGCAGAGTTTCCCATGTTTCTGTGGTTATTTCGAGCCTCACTAACTTACCACACACACATTTATAACAGCAAAGCGTGCAATCCAAATGCTATTTTTTCCAACCACAGTATCAACATTAGATTACCATTCTAATCGAAATTCTTACTCATTATTGACAGCTCTATAAACATAACCTCTGGATATCCGCTCATGTGGTGACACATGGTTACAAACACACTTAACCACACACAGCGGCACGTTGGTGATTTACAAACCCCATTTTCAATGAAGTCGGGATAAAAAAAAATGCATATTGAGTGTCTTTAAAGGGGCAGGAGATGTACAACACTGGTAAACATGCCCCTTTCCCACCTATATTTTAAAGGAATTGTTCAGTATTTTTGAAGTGGGGTTGTATGGGCTCCATATGGCCAGGAAGTACATTTGATGCAGTAGAAAGTTCTCTCCTCTCCCTCAATAAGCCACAGTCTGTAAGAGTCTGTGGCGAAGAAATAGCAGCTAACAGGAAAGTACCGTACCAAGAACAAAGGGTATTTTCTCCACCAAGAACTCAAATCCAAAAATAATGGAACAGTTCAAGATTACGCTACTTATGAGTGTTTTTAAGTGCATTAACATTTCAGAAATATAAAGTTTATCTGGACCTAAGCCAACCCACATCATGTATCTTAGAGTCAAGAGGATAGAGATGTATAGCTCTGTACACACAATCTGTCAGGTAACAGGTAACGAGAGATGCATTTGCTACATGATATAACCCCATGCCCTTGTTACGAAGAAGAATACGATGAAAGCTGAGTTCTTCATGATGCATGTCTGTTTCTGAAACAAGGGGAGCATCACAAAAACCCCATCTCAAAAATATCTGTCATATAATGTGCTTTCAATTGGTCTAAAACCAGCGTTTGAAGCCGCTAGCTTGTTCTGTTTACAACAGCTGAGAGTGAGGCACAGTGATTTAGCAGAGGGACGTGAGTTGGCTTAGGTCAAGATAAACTTTATATTTCTGTAAGGTTAATGCACTTAAAAACACTCATATGTAGCGTACTCTTAAACTGTGGTATTATTTTTTGATTTAAGTTCTTGTAGGCGGAGAAAATAGCCTTTGTTCTTGGTACGGTACTTTCTAAGCAGCTATTTCTTGGACACAGACTCTTACAGACTGTGGCTTACTGAGGGAGAGGAGAGAACTTTCTACTGCATCTAATGTACTTCGTGGTCACATGGAGCCCATACAACCCCACTTCAAAAATACTGAACTATCCCTTTAAGAGTGTCGCAGGTATTAAATTCAAAATAGGTTATTTAAAACAATTTATCAGTTTGAGCATTTAGTGTCTTGTGTTTATGATGAATTTAATTGAATTGAGGTCAGGCAAAGGTGAAAATCACTGGGCCTCATGTTCACTTCCTGATTGTAATGGCAATGTCTGGGAAATTCTTCTAGGAGCTTTTATCAAACCTCAAGAAAAAATTTTCATTTAGACAAAAGAATGAAGTAATGAGACTTGAGCTGTTTAATGTCAAGATCATAGTCACAAAGCCTCCCTTGCTTTTGAATGTAACTTTTGGAGAATGCTTTAAGTATCTCTCTTTGAACTTAGTATCGAGCGTCCGCATGGCCAGCATGATGTCACATGTTTAGTGCTGCTCCTGTGCATCTATTTATGAGGGTGAGGGGATGGAGTAACAGGACAAGGTGTGGATCAGAGAACAGACAGCAGGCAGAAAGCTTTAAAATGTCCATCACAGGTAAGCAGCTAAAATATGATTAAGATGCAGAAACTAACCAGCAGGAGCTGAAGGTTCTGCTTTCTCGTCCAGCAACCTTTCATATTACTATGTGTTTTCATGGTAGCAATTAAACAGCTTAATGTTATTCTTGATTTATTTCTGACCGCTCAGAGAAGCCTAGTAAGTCAGGTCAATTTTTATAAAGGACGAATTCAGTGTGAAATTCCTTTTGAAGTTTGGATGTCTAATAACAAAACCATTTTCAGTTTTAAACGGTTGTTGAAAGTTTTATAAAATACTGTATGCGCTTTCTTGTTTTTATGACTGGTAGTAATACACCAAGTGGTCCAGTATGGATCGGCACAGTTTGGCTCAGGCCAGATTGGTCAAGCCTGATCCTGTTTGCGTTTCCACAGCCAACCAAACCCTCCTTGGTAGGCAGCATATAAGGCGGATGCCGATTGCATGACGTCATAGCAGCGCGACACTGTGTACCTGGCTATCAAACACAACGAAGAAGAAAATGTGACGTGGTAAACAAAGAGCAACGATGGAAGACACCCAGCAATTCTTCCTTTTTGTGATTAGCATGTGGCCTTTTGTTACGAAGCGCAGCCAAGCTTTGTTTCAGAGAAGGCAGTGTGCCGTGAGAGTTATCTTCATAGATGCTATGGCGGGGTTATGTGTTGTTCCACTGTCGCACGGAAAGTGACGTCTCCTTCGACCAATCAACGGACTGCAGTGTTTCTAGCTCCACCTTCTGGGGTCAGATCGGTATGCTAGGGACCCCAACAGAAGGGTCTCAAAAAGTAGGACAGTATGGTTCGCGTATAAGGGGTCCTGTCTCGGTTTGAGGCTATGGAAACGCCACAAAAAGCTAGCCATACCGAGACAAACCGAACTGAACCCTCTGGTGGAAACGTGGCTAAAGACTTTGCGTGAGTGTGTGTGTTTGTGTGTGAGAGAGAATATATTAAAAAACACATATAAAATGTATTTAGAAAATAATTTAGTGCAAAAAATAAAATCAGTGTAAAATTGAACACACTGTCCATTTAATGTGTAGAAAGATTTGAGAGACTTTCTTTGAACTTTGACAGTGGGTAATGGGTTAAAGATAAAAGTTCATGGAGGCTCATATTTGTCCCTTGCTTGTAAACACATTATCTTGAGAACTATTTGTAGGACTTTTCTGAACTTTGGCACAGATATCCATTCTGACACAAGGATGGACTAACAACAATTAGAAGGTCATAGGCCAAAAAGTCATGGAAACTCATGCTAAAACCTTGTGAGCGGACACAATATACAGGATTGAGATTGTCTCAAAAGACTCTCTTAAATGTTTCGACAAATGTTCTGTCTCAAGGATTAACTTGGAAGAATTTTTAGCATAAATGACCTGCCTGTCTCAAGGCCAAACTGCTGTGATTTTTGGACAGTGAAAGTCGAAGTCTTCGAGCCTGACATTCATACATTGCTCATCAAGCCCTTCACTTCTGACCCGTCACTGTATTTTTAAGGTACACAAAACACTTTGAAGGTGAAGCACAGCTGTACTTTCACTGTATACTTCACTGATGCATAAAACCGCCAGCTGGTAGTTGAAGTGTTTTATAAAACCTGAATGTGAAAAGGCCCTATTAAAATTCCTTGGATTACATTTCTGACAATGTATTTCCAGAGTTTGGTTCCCTTATGCGCCCACATCTGTGTGTGCGTTTAAAATGGAGAAAGTGATGTTTTATAAGGATGAATGACAAAAAGCAGAAGATGGAGGATGAAGTAGGGGACAATGAGACAAAGACAAACACAAAAAAGCAAAGAAGAAGTGAAATAGAGAAGAGGGCGTTTGCGAGAGGAAGAAAAAAAACGAATCTGTCATCCTTCGACAGCAGAACGTTGCAGCTGTTCCCCCTCAGCAATGTTGAAATTGTTTTCCCGTTCTGCTCTCTGTCCATGCTGTATGAAGAGTTCTGAGTAATGGCCACCGCTGGGGAATCGGGTGACGTAGCCGTCCTGGCCTGAGAGCCAGTTTGGTGCAAGGAGGATTTGTAAACCTGGTTCTCGAGCCAAACATGCTAACGGCTACAGGCAGAATTCAAAAAGGCCAGCCAAAAAAAATGAGAGTGGAACATTTTTTTCACCATGAGGCTGAAACAGAGCAGTTAGAGATGGAAAAGGATTTGAAAGATTCTCTGAAACCTTAGGGGAAAAGATGGATGTGTAAGGTCAGTTGAGAAATTCAAATAAAATTACTGTTATGATGACACGTGTATTTATGGCTAAAGTATTTGTTTGACTGTTTAAAGGCCACTGGGACTATTCAGATCATCACAGAAATGATGAAACAAAATTCTAATTTAGACCAATCATGTTTCTCATCAGCTCTACTGAACCATCAGCATGTTCTATTGTTACCAATTTTTCAATAAACATACTCAATCTTTATTCTGATTTGATTTGCTTCAAGCCACAAAAGTAAAATCAACATGTAGACCAGTGATGTGAAAATAAATCATAACTCAAACTTAATGACAGAATGGGACAGCATTTTAAATACAGACCAAGATGTAGACCAAACAGTATCAGCATTTATTATAATTTTTCAATTAGAAATATAACATTAAACAGCATATTTATTTTCAGTCAAGCTTAAAAGTCTCTGTGAAAGCAGATCAGAGTGATATCACAGCAATAGGAGGAGGTGGCAGGTGAGCAGGTCCTGCATGGCAGCTGTTGCAGTGCAATATGGGATTTGTAGTACGAGTAGTGGGGCTCTATTTAATGCAGGGACATTGATACTAGACTTAAGAAATGATCTTGTGGACCATAGTCATTCATATCCCAGGCCTGATTTGTCCCCAAGAACTTGAGTTGAAATGTCTGATGCAGACAGACAAAACAAACAACTGTGACAAACAATAAACTAGGAAGCAACTGGAGATCACAAACCTCCACCAAGGTAGCTCACATTTTGCTATCACATCTAACCAATAGTTCCGTGATAAAGTTACCATTATAACATGATTCATTGACCCTGAAAACCCACACCTAGCACTTGGAATCGTTAATATCATTATTTGTAAGCAAGCTATTGAGCAGAAACAATCATTTGCTAATGGCGGTTATCTGGATCACCTCGAAATTCAAATAATTAAAATCAAGTCTGGTCATTATCATAATCTCCTGAAAATTTCAGCAAAATCCATCCCAGTTTTTGCGTAATCTTGCCAACGAACAAACAGACAAACATACATACACCAGCTAAAAAACAAACCGCCTTGGTCGAGGTAAAAACATAATGCGGAGGGAATTAAAAAAAAGGAGTGGGAGGAGGTGAAAATTTACTGAATCTCAATCCCAGTTTCACTATTCGCAGAGATATGCACACATGATTGATTGATTGATTTCAAACTTGGGGTTAAGACTGTTCAACTGAGGTTCAGACTGTACAAGTCCTCACTCCTCACTCGGGGTGAGGGTGAGGGGGCACTGCAGTAACACAAAAACTTGCCGTCAGTCCCTAAACCATCGAGTCATCACTGGTAGTGTGGTGAGACAGATTGAAGTTGTCTGGCTCAGAGGATGGCTCATTTGGAGGAAATGAGATTGTAGCTCAGTCTTAATGACAGTGATTAAAAAGAGGGGTCAAATCTAAGGATATATTTCTAACTTGACCCAAGCAAGAGGAGGAGGTGTCAGCTGCCTGAGGCCTTTACGTTCATCATTTAATGGTTGTCGACATTTTGTTTAAAAAAAAAAAGTCTAAAGTATAAGTATTAATATATGAATGAAATTTTCCATGGCAAGGGCCAGAAATTAAATTAGCTTATATAGCGTTTTTCCATTCTCAAAGCTGTTTTACATCGTTGGTCACACCAACCCATTCACTCTCACATTTCCTCCACTGATGGTTCAGAGTTTCTATGATGGTAATCCATCAGTATCTCTAACACATTCACGCCCTTTAATGCCCATTTACAAACCACTGACGCAGCAGTGAGAGCAACTTGGGGTTAAGTGTCTCAAGTACCCATCACCATGCGTCACCCAGAGCTGGGCTTGAACCTGCAACCTCCTGATCACTGACCATGCACACTGTCCAACTGCGCCACTGCCCAAATTAACACTGATGGACTAAGTTTGGGTGCTGTTGTCTAACTTGAGGCACATTTCTGCTCTTGAAGGTCTTTCCCTCTTATTGAACTGCATCAAGCAGCTGGGCCATTCGTTACCCTTTTCGGCCACTGTTATAATGAGACTGCAACACTGTAACCTCGTGGATGGAGGGGACGGGGCTCTCCACAGGTGCATTTAGCTGTTCTCCCATGATGTCACAATATCCCCTGTAAGTCTCTCCATAACCACTAGATGTCACTCTTTGACCAGACTACCTACCATGACACTCTGCTGAGTTTTTCTGCTCAGTGCAGCCATTTCTTCTCTCTCTTGGTATTTCATGAATCAATCATTGCTTCAGTCATGCATTTTAAAACACTATTGTAATCAGAGCAATTTCATTATAAGTCACTGTTAGTGTCACTGAATGCTCTATGTACTTCCACCTCCTGGCAGTAGTGCAGTATAAGCATCTTTTTGTTGAAAATTAAGACAGTTTTGGACACATCTGCTCCTTATCTTGTGATTTTAACATCTTTGATTATTACTGTTAAATGTTTCTGATTAGAGAATAACATTCTCCATTTGCAAGGTATAAACAACAAAGTGAAGGGAACTAATAAGGGAATTGATAAGCAAAAATAAGCTTATCGATTCCTTGAGGGAGTTTTCATTGATTGATTGAACTGATTTCCCATAACCAGCAGCAGCTGGATCTGCCTGATTCACGGTACCCTTCCGTTAGAGCAGGAAAAGGAACAAGGTACAAGGGAGAAGACAGCAGAAAGTGACTGCACTACAGGGAGAAGCAAAATCGCTAACAGCTTCAGGATCAGTTTTACCAGATCTGGACCACATTTTTTTCATTAAATGAAAAACAATTACCAACACTACAAACCTCTCTATAGTAGTGATGTAATGTTATGAAAATCTCATATCACGGTCATTGTGACCAAATTGAACACACTTATCATTGTTATCGTGGTTTTGTTGCAGTGTGCTCAAAATGTTCAAAAAGAACTTTTACACACTCTTGAAATAGTTTACCCCCTTTAATATTGTAATTTTAACAGGTCTTTTTGTTTTTTTGCCAATAAATGTGTCAGCAAATGTAAGTTATAAATTACTAAGCTATAAGTTAATTAAAAGGATTAAAAATAAACAATTCTGGCAAATATTTGTCATTTATCTGTACTATGTTTAAACACTGTGTGATCACAAGAAAACAGGTTTGAACTTTAAACAGGCTTCTTTTTATAAGCAATTGTAAATAACCATGTTCAAATTATTGAGATGACTAAAAACAAACTTCACCTTTTTTTTACATACACTTACCCTTTAGTTTGGCTACAGCATTATATTAGACCATGTTCAGATGATTTTACAATAGTCCCTAATGGCCAATTCCTGTATATTCCCCTTCATGACTCTTCTCTGGTCTCCGGTCTCCCTGGCAAACCTCCTCCACATCTCCTCCTTCAATATTTCCAAATTATGAGTGATTAATTCATTAAAAGATGAACTATGATTGAAAAAGACGATCAGTATGAAATATAGGCGAATAAACAGCAAAGTACGGCTAGTACACACTCCATAATGATACTAATTAGGGGTGTCCCGATACAACTATTTCACCTCCGATACGATACCGATATTGCAGCCTTGAGTATTGGCCGATACCGATATCAATCCGATACGATATCAGCAGGAATCATACTGACTTTTATTACCTATTTAATAGTATGGACTGTAAGAAAAGGCTTGATCAGGTCAGATTACTCAGACAGAGAACAGTAGTCAGCAATAGTAGGTATGAGAAAAACTGGCCCATTTGTTATTAACCAATAGGTTAAATAAATTTTAACCTTAAACATAAGAATATACTACAATTAAAACAACATGAATAAAAAAATATTAGAAGACCCTGAAAAGTGACCTCAATAAATCAAACAAAAACATATTTCACCAATTGCAAAATAACCACTGTGTTGAACTTAAACATAAGCATATTCTACAACTGGATAAAATAAAAAATAAATATATTAGAATGGACTGCTTGTATGGGAGTGCTGATATCGGAGATTTAGGATGCAGGCCGATACAATCTGATATTTGTTTTTTTGACCGATATCCGATATCAATATCAGATCGGGACATCCCTAATACTAATGCTATTATTAACAACATTTTTCCACATAAAATACTGATAAACCACCTATAATTCACTCAGGTGTGACTCACTGAATCTTCTCTCTCTCACTCTCTCTGGCTCAGTCAGCTCACTTACTCGAGGAGTTTGTGTAGTTTTAATCACATGCGTCTTTTTCTTCCGCTGCAGCTTTGTTTTTTTCGACAGGGTGACCATCTACAATCAGTTTCTCCTTGACTTGCTTGTAAATCCAAAGTTCCACCAGACTTTAGACATTGTCAGTTTTGAGTGGAATAAATCTCCACTATAGTGTCTGAGCTGACAATAACTGCCATGCTTTACTTCCAGAGGTCAAACACTGTAAACTGCGCATGCGCTGTTCTGCCTGTGAGGGACCGCGGCTGCTTCACAGAGGAGCAGACACATTTTCAGGCTTATCCATGCCATGAGCAGCATCACCTTGAGTTATTGACACAGTGTGATAATCAAGCATGGTTTACTGGTAATTCAAACAGAAAACGGTAGTACTAACCGTGGAAAATTTAATCACGGTTTACCATTTTACTGGTAACCGTTACACCCCTACTCAATAGTAAGGACATTTTTGCTCCACTTCTGTTTTTAGCGAGTTTGTTTTAAGAAGTGGCTGATGTTCGTCTGTGCATTAGCTCCCACCTACAACATCATCTGACCAATCTGTAAAAAATACAGATTAATGGAGCAACTGTCCAACACATTCTCACACTGGGACTGTGGCATCCGGCTTAAAAACTATATCTTTCGTGCCATCATTCATATTAGCGTTTGTTTCCTCGTTACTCCTCAGGATGCTCACTTCAGCTCTCTCCGTGTGGATGCGCAAGTGGCCTCGCCTCCCCCCAAAAGATCACATGAGAGACAGATGCTCACTCCGCTATAAATCTGCTATAGAACCGATGCACCCCGGTGTTAAGAAAGATAGATGTAGTGAACCATCTTCTCATTCAGCCTCTTTGGTAGAAAGAGAGGAGGAAAACAAACACGCATGCACGTGTCATTTTATCGAGGCTGGCAAACTTACCGAGGACGTATTTATTTATCGTTCGGTTAATTGATTTATTGATTATCGTGACAGGCCTAATAACCACTGCGTAAATGTAACTGGATAAAACTTTGTGTTGCCTTTATGGATGTCTCTATCTTCTGCATATCTGTTGATATATGAGGAATTCACACTCATTGCTAGTTTTGTAACAACAACAGAGCTAAAAGTTACTTTGTCCTGTTGGTAAAAGGCACTCAACAAAACGTTAAACTACTGAAACCTTAACCTTTAGGCACATCTTCGAATATGCTGTGTGTTTATTGGTGCTTTAAAGGATCTACACAGCTCTTGGATGTGCTCTTAAATGCATATAAGGACTGTTCTGTTAGAGGTGGAGTAAATGCATAACATGAATAATCGTTTTACCGTGTGGGAGGAAGGCTGAGTGATTCCATGTTATTACAGAGGGACATTTGTCGACTTCAGAAATGTCAGCCAGTCAATAGAGACGCCGCGCTGCTGTCTCACCCTCTCACAGATACAGAGAGAGTGAGGTTGAGAGGAAGACGGTGTGGAGATGGCAGGCTATTAAATGAGAGTGAATCTAACAGAGCACCCTTAAACTCCCACACCAAGGAAACAGCTCTCAAATTTTATTTTGTTTGTTTTGCCCCCCGGAGGCACAGATAACAAAAACATAAAGGTTGTCTTTTTAACACGCCAATGAATCATTCACTACTGCCAAACACCTAAGCTGGGAGTTTGTGATAAAAGTAGTATTTTCAAGGGGTTTTCAAGAAAATGCAAAAACAGAGGCAGTATATTTTTTTCAGACACACTACTTTTTGACTTTATGCACACTTAAGTTCAATCCTTTCTTGGTCGTCATAGCCTCTGATCCCAGCCTTGCTTGGTTCACAATTCTGACAAACTGATTCCTTCACTCTCATCCAAGTGAATATTTCTTAGCCTTTGTAAATGTCATAAAAGCTTTAAGGATGTGTGAGAAAATGCTGCAAAGATGGAATGCATTCAAATTTGTAAGCACAAAACACCATTAATCTACCAAAGGATGTAAAATTAAAGGAATTTTCAAAGTAGAAAAATGCTCATGGGAAATAAACCTGTAATTTACAAAATTAAAGGTTGACCATTAATTTAAATAATAATAATATATTTAAGGGTGACCCTGCCTTCAATATTATTTAAAAATTAAAATACATTTTATATTATAAAAATATATACATTTTAACATTATCCTGACTAAAACCAGCAGATAAAATGCAAATATATTTAAGAATATCAGTGCTATTCCTTAATCACATGCACATAGCACACTGTTTGCTGCAAAGGTGTTAAGGCCACTGCCTTTACATGCACTGTGTAAAGTGCATGTATCTATCACATACACAGAGGATTCTGGACTGTTGAGGTCACACATTTGAGCCACAGCACAAGACTATTGAAGCCATTTAACACTTGATAAAGTTCTACTGACCAAAAAATCAATTAAGGTGTCATATTTATATATTTTTTTATTTTGCATGGATGCCTGCCTATGACAAAATTAAAAGATCATACACATGTTTAGATATGATACAGTTCATTCAAATGATCCTTGATTTTCAGATAATTTCCCATAATTCCCATAATTTTCATGTAACATTTCCAATTTGAAGCATTTCCAAAATTCCCTAGCTAAGCTGCCCATGGAAAGTTCCCATAGAATTTTACCAAAAGTTTTACACTCTTTGCAACGCTAAGTCATCTATGTACATCTGCACAAAGGCAGTGACTTTGAAGGACTGCAGTCAGGTGTATGATCAACTAAACAAGTGCTAATGATCATCATGAAATACAGTCATTATCTGAGACAAAACACCTGTGTAAGACACTTAAAGATGGGCGACAAACAGCCAAACTCTGCTGCTAAGTTGATGCTGAGGGAGACGATTTATGTTACAGTAACAGTAAGGGAGTTAAAGGGACAGTTTATGTTTTTTGAAGTGGGGTTACTCGAGGCCTTTGGCCGTGATTAATATGACTGCCACTAAAGAACCCAGCCAGCTTTGTCCCTTGGGGGAGATACCCGGCTAGTGACAAGAGGCAATATATAGCAGCCAGTGGTGCCACTGAAACCTACTTTTAGATCAATGCTCCACATAAAACAAAATTGAATTGACACTACAGTGAGGTTTCCTTTGCATCTTCTCATGTATTTTTGCTGAAACGGGGACAAAAATAAAGCTCTAGATAAAATCAACCTGTAGTGAGAATTTTTTTCTAAGTTTCTATAAATATCACAATAGCATCGCCATCATGATTTGCTTTTGGGCCAATAATCACAGAATCATATAATCACAAATAAATACAAAATCAGTAAGTGTGATTATAGGGGTGAACTATTTGACAAAAATAACAATTCCAACAAGGATTATATAACTGTCTTATGCTCTCAATTTGTATTCAATTGTTTTCAGTTTGATCCACATACCGCAGAATTTGGTTGAGATTAATACGTTTTTTAATATGTGCACAGCTTCCACTGAAGTCCTTTCATGACCCCCTGGGAAGGCCATGCACACACTTTGAAAACCTGTGATTTTAAGAATTCCTGGAACCGCATTCGTATTCTGATAATCAGCAAAATCCACTCACTTCTTCTTTGACCTACGACCAACATTCCCGGAATGTTTACCAAAATCTGTTGAAACTCTTTGACTTATTTTGCTCACATTCAGACAAAAAAACAAAAAGACACTAGGCGGGAAAAACATAACCTTCATGGCGAAGATAATGATATGCAGTTTAGTTAAGTCCAGAAGGTTGAGATGGAAGTAAGGCTGGGCAATTAATTGAAAAATAATTGAAATAGACCTTTAGACCCTATAATCGAAGTAATTTTACTCATGGCAATTATTTTGATTATTCTCCCTGTGTAAGTCACGTGACCACGCCCCCATCATATAGTCTACATTTACTTTAGCCAAGAGCGAAGGACACACCACCAACAAGGAGGAAACAGGCGCCAATCTATCAGAGGGCCCAGTAGCCAAGAAAAATACAGTCTCCATTGTTTGGGCACATTTTGGATTCTGTGAAGAGGACATCGAGCAGAAAAAAAGTTTTGTGTAAATACTGCAGGAAGACCGTGTTGGTGACCATCGGTATCACCACTGATTTGTTCCAGCATATCATAAAATAGTCATTTATTAATCGTAATCAAGGTAAGAGCTTCAATTAATCATGATATTGAGATTGAGTAATATCGCCCAGCCCTAGATGGAAGTCAAAGAGTTAAGAAAGATGGAGTGTGAGAAGAAACAGAAAAAAATGGAAAAAACTGCTGATATTTGGGAAAAATGTAGGAACAAGTCTGATAGGCAGAACAGGCAGAAAGGTTCCTTTGTTTCCTCACTCAGAGTGCTGGTTTTCTGAGCCCAATGAGGAGAAATTACTCATACAAACATAGTTCATATCCAAGAGTCCTTCAGCTGTGTTTACTCTGCATCCGTGCACTAAGTATACAGACATAGAACGCATAAACACCTACAGCTATGGTAGGTGTGGTGTAGATATGTCATGTGTCATATCTTCTTAGCAGTGTTTGTGTCTTCACAGGTCGATGTGTTTTTACTGCCACTCTCCAACTTTCCTGGTTACTTGAATAGCAATGAGACAATTAACTAAAGCCCATGATCCAGGACTTAGAGCACCCTGCTTTGCAAAACAATTCCAACACTCTGCTGCTGCAGCCCCGTCACACTGATATGGAAGTTTTAGAGACACTGGCGCTGTGTACACACTCAGAAAACACACACGGTAACAAATCTGAAGTCATCAGATAAGAGAGAGAAAATGCAGACAGAGTATGAGGACAGAGCTCAGAGCAGGGGAGGACGAGAGGCCTGGGGGGTGAACGATAGAATCTTTATTAATATTTTATCAGCCACATGACTAATAAACACATGACCCCTTTCTAAGGATCTGAGCTCTTTGAGGAAGAGGACCAGCAGTAACAATCTCCACACTATTCATCAACATTTCCTTAACCTACTTTTAAAGATCACTTGGATCATAATCTACAGCTGGAGATTAAAAATGTCACCACTTTGAAAAATGACTGCACCCTGCGTCTAAATCGTTTCAAAAGTGGACACATGCCAGAATGACTTTATGTTTTCAAGTCATATCTTCTCCTAACAGAATTAGTCATATCCTGACACAGACAGTAAACAATAAGGAGAGAGAGAGAGAAATGCCAGCTGCACAGAGACCTGCATCTATACACCAACATTAGGAATATTCCTGTACAGGAATTATCTATGACAACATGTTGGTTTGTGCTCATATTATACATTAAAAAGTCCTTCAGCTAATTTGTTGAAGCAGTAAAAATAACATTTCCACTGATAATTACACTATTTTTTCAGCTAATTGAGTATTAGCCTTTGGATGCACATTGATTCCAACTCGTGATCAATCGAGCAGCTGATATTCAGCACGTATATGATGGCATGTTTAGTTACCCCTGCCATTTTGATTCGGACTAAGCGCTGTCATTTCAGACAAGTCTGGCACACAGAGTGATTCAGCTGGAGCAGGGTGAGCCAAGAGAGGCCCAGAGTAGCTTATCTTGAAAACCAGAACAACACCTGGTGGGCCGGGCAAAAGAATAGCTTTTTAGTTGCTTGTAAGGACCACTTTCAGGTCTGGCTTTTGCTTTTGCTGGCATGGAAACATGTGGTTTTGGCCCTTCTATTACAATAATTAAATAATGAAGATGTTTCTAAATTAACTTACATCTATGGTGATATTTTCAACCTGCCAGATACTTCGTTACAGGTTTGGATAAAAAAAAAAAGAGATTAAATTGTCTTCACGCACATCCTTAAATCTGACTCCATCTTCCTATGTCAACCTTGACACATAAAGTTAAACATAGATTAAAGATTTGGGACACTTGATAGACTTATTTTTAACCTGTGGCACAAACCCAAGAGGCCTTTTTCAAAAGCATGTCACAAAAAGAGCCTGGGGGGAAACCCAACGAAGCATTCATGGCAGTTTTTGATTTAAATAGCTGTAAAAGTGTAAAATCAAGAGAGAATGAGTGAACTGAGCTGATGGAGAGGTCTGTTCAGACATATGTGTTACTTAATAGATCACAGAACAGAAGTTCAATGAACATTTTAAATTGTGACAAAGAAACTGTTCAAAATGTTCAAAATCAACTTGGCTTCTTTTTACCATCAACAGAAATATGCCTGGGAAAATATGTTTCAGTCAAATCCTGTTGTCGTCTCTGATTCCAACCCACACACTCATTTGTTCGGCGGATTACCTTTTACATGTAAACAATGTTGAAAAACCTTTCAGACAAACAAACTGGTAGAGTTTCTAGGTTACAGTGATACTGGTTCATTTATTCAGTACATAGTCATATGTACGGGAAATAAATGAATTTTAGAGTCAATAACTTTAAAGGAGATGCTGGGAGAGCACTCAAAAATATTTTAGTGGATATTTCCCTTGCTTTGGTAACCTCAGTGGCAGAATTTATTGAGCAAGGATTTATTGCAGGTGTTGGGAAATGTAGGGCTGGGTGATGTATCTGTTTGCCAGTCCTCTTTTAGCTCTCTCTTTCAGCTTTAATCTATCTTTCCATTTTCTGTCAAAGTTTCGTTAGCATGATTTTGGTAGTGTTGTTTGGAAATGATTGCATATTTCACTTTAAAAAGGGAATGCCACTCAATTTTCACAGCCTCAAAGATGACCCTTTTTCCAGTACTGTTACAGTCCTATCAGCTCCTAATGTAAATATGTGAGATTCAAGGCTACAGCAGCTTAATCCAACACTGAGCCATTTTTCCACCCTAACATAATATTACTAGAGTCATGTGATGGTACATCACCTTACAACAGGTTGAATGACACCTCTGTCATGGTCTGAGGGGGTCTTTATCACCTTCACTGGTACTATGTAACCTCCATGTGGATGGTGGGAACACTTCCACACTAAAAAACTAAAATTGTTCACCATTTTGACTGTTTCAAGGCATACGTCACTTCCCCATCGAGGCAAAAGCTAAACGTTGGGAAAAGGAGAATATAGAGCAGTTTTTGGAATTTTAAAACAGATTTAATGAACAGAATTTAGTTTAAAGTAAATAAATATGCACTTATTTTCCTGATGGAAACAAGGACCTCGTGCTCACACTACTGCATAGTAGGTGGCGGTAATGCTCCTCTGACGCTGGATGCCACTTGCTGTTAAAAAAGAAGAAGAAAGCGAAATGTAAAGGTTTTATCATAGTGGAAGCAGCGAAAAACCCGAAGTAAAAATAAGTTTTAATGGACTAGATGAAAGAAGAAAGCTGGAGAGTAACAAGCTAAATGCCCGAACAGGGTGTGAGCTCAAAGACGAGGACGGATGTCTAACTGATGCTAATTTAGCCTTGTTATTGTTGGACTTGTGAAGTACATGATGATTTATTCAGAAAGAAACATGATCAGACTGTATCTTATCACACATAAACCACATGGTTTATTTGTCTCTTAGGACGTCTTGTTGGGTCGCTTCTCCTCCCTCTGTATGTCAGCAAATGCACGCTGGTGTATGACCGCACAGTTACACTCAACAACCGTAGAGGCCCCAAGAGAGCTGTAAGCCAGAATCTTACATAGTGCTGCCTTAAGTCAACAGGGAGATAAAATGTCATATCATACCGCTGTGCTAAAGGTAGGAAATATACAAGTTTGCATTTCTAACGACACCTGTGTCCACTTTTTTCCGTGTCTGAAATTGTGTACTGGATTATATGTGTTCAGAAGTGACTTCAGGTGACTGCAATTGTGTGTCAGATATTGTGCGTGTTTGTGCATGTGTGGGAGCTGTGGGTAAAATAAATCTGTAAAGTTTGTCACTGTAAAGGTGTGTAAATTCAAATATTAAAAACCAAATTAAATTTTTTCTGTATCACCTGGAGAAGTAGCAAAACAAAAACTTCATATCATGATAACTGTGACCAAAATTATCACGGTTATCATTATTATTGCGATATTGTTGCAGTGTCCTCAAAATGTTCAAATAGTACATTACACACACTTGAAATTATTTACTTTTAAGTATTATAATTATCACTGGCTGCCAGATCTTTTGTCCTTTTTGTCAATAAATGTGTCAGGAAATGTCCTTTGGGTAAATATTTTTACCCTTTTTTCATGAGGAAATAAAATAAACAATTCTGGCAAGCATTTGTCATTATACGTATGTTACAAATGCTTAGACTGTGTGCGATTACAAGAAAGGACAAAATGGATTTGAACTTTAAACAGGATTCTCTTCACAATATTTAACGAACATGTTCAAAGTTCTGGGATTACCCTAAGGCAATTAATGTCCAGTTAGCACCCTCCATGACTCTCCTCTGGTCTCCCCTCTCCCTGGCAGATCACAGCACTTCTCCAATATTACCACATTCTGATTGATGAAATCCATAAAACACAAGCTATGATTATCAGGGTATCATTCGTTCATTCCATATCCGTTTTAGAATCCAAAATCGGAAAACGGATAACGACTTGTTATTTCTATACGGGAGTACAATATAGGGTACATCGCATGTACGCTCAAATTTGCTGTGCATTGTGGGTATTTTGTAGCACTATATAGTGGATGAAATTAACTGCTGAGAATTCGGACACCACTACAAAATGGCGTATACACTATATAGTGCACTATATAGTGAATAATGAGTGATTTCGGACACAGCTAATGTCTATGATTTCTTTGCAGAGATCTTGAAATCTGTTCACAGAGATAGAGAAGGCGATATACAGTGAGTGACATATGAATAGACCACTATGGCCGCACTAGAACAATACGCTGATATTATTAAGCAGTTGTTCGAAGCTTGTAAGACCCACACAGACATTTCGGAGACGTTGCAGGAGATGGGTGTCGATTCACCCATCAATGGAATCACCCGGTAGAGAATGACTGGCCTCCCTGAGAAAAAAGTCAACAACTTCCAGGTCACAACACATCGAAAATGATAAACCAAAAAACAAATAGAACAAAAATCCCATGATAATTCCATTCTCTCATATTCTATTTTTAATTTCAAAACAAAATCAAAACAGTGAAAAACAGGCCATTATTTGTTTTCCGATTTTTGATTTGAAAACGAGAAATGAAATAACAAGTCGTTATCCGTTTTCCGATTTTGGATTCTAAAACGGATATGGAATGAACGAATGATACCCTGATATATGATGAGAAAAGACAATCAATTACGAAATACGGCAAAAGAAAAAATAAACAGCGAAAGAACGGCAAGAACACACCCCAGAATGATACTAAAGCTATTATTGACAACATTTATACATCCTTTACACAGAAAATACGGATAAACCACCTATAATTTATGCAGGTGTGGCTCACTGAATCCTCTCACTCTCAGGTTTAGTTAGCTCACTCACTCGAGGACTTAAAGAAGTTTTAATCACACATCTTTTTCTTTTATAATGGCAACAGTTTTGTGTTTTAGACAGTGTGACCAGGTGCACTATCAGACTGTGCCACTGAAGTTCACATGGCTACTTCCTGGAACTTGTATGTACAGAGTCTGGGTCTGTTGAGATGGCAAAGTTGTGGCAACAAGGGGCCAAGTGTTGGATAATTTAACCTATAAGTCGTGTAGTCGGGTCAGAGTAAGATTTTGGTGCATTAACTGAGTGGTTATCCTTTCATAAGGGCATGATAGTATTATGCTTATTCAAAGCTTAATACTCCATACAGGAGACTAGAATACATTAAACCCTGCTGTTAAAGTGTTTGAAACGCTGATGTCAAAATAAGAATTTTTCTTATTCAAATAGCTGCTACAGCCAGTATGGTACTTCACGACCTTTTTGATGGCATGATGAAGGTTCATTAAGCATTTTCATTTGTTCCTTCTGACCTCAAATTACTGTCTGCTATGTAAGTGGCAGATTAACGTTTGCCCTCCTAGGTCCTACAAGTTAAATGACGCGTGGCTAACAACTGAATATAAACGTCGATCCATAATATGAGCTATCTGGAGACGGAACTAACAGTGTGTGCAGATTAGAGATTAAAATATGTGTGTCTTTAATGCTCAATTTGAGTTAAAGATTTACTTTAGTTTATAAAAACACTGAGCAAAAGAAGACAATACATTAAAAGAGGGGCAGGGAAGTAAATGATCTGTGAGTGATGAGGCACATCATTTCCCATTAGTGCAGCCCCAATGACATATTTCTTCTTAATGACACAAATATTAGCCAAGAGATTTACCATTCACACACATTCACACGCATCTTAAGCAGGACCTATAAATCATCAGCAATGCAATATTCTAATCCTACAGGTGAAGGTTAACACAACAGACATCCATCACACATGCTATGTTATGATTGAAGCAACATGTTCGTAAGATTCCTTGTATATTTTCTGTAGACTCTTTCTGAACAACAACAGACACATACACCACATCCTCGCAACTATGTTTTGTGTCCTGAACATGTGTGCATCCTCCAAGAAACCATTAAGCTTTGGCCTGGGGTAAGGTTAAGCAGTTCCTGTATAATGTGTTTACAGTACATCAAGCATTGGTAGGAAAATTGTTTTCTCCTGGGTCATGTCTGATGATGTTTATGAACACACTGCAGTTAAAAGCCTGAGGAGAGAACATTGTTTTCTCACCCTGACAGATAACTCAAAGATGAGCTAAAACCCTTGAATCATTGTTTAGCCTAAAAACTTATATAAATGGATTGAGTGGTAATGTATTTTAATAATTGTGGAGATCTAGTTTTGTGTACTTAATTTAAAACTCTACTTATTATGCAAGACGTGCTAAACTGCCCTCTACACTGCATTTTTGGATTGACTGATCTGGTGGTACCTGATGACACACGATCGCTTGCATAACTGCAAAGCTCAAAACTGACCCATCTTCTTTTTGCATCTGTTGAATCTGAAGTCAATTTTCCCAATCAAATCCCTTCCTGGTCAAAGTTCTGTCTTATCGTTCTGTGGTAGAAGTGTCACATGATGCAGAGCTGGCATACAAACATAGGCTATACACAAAACTGAACAAATATTTTCAAAAAATACAGTAAGTTCCTTTCAAGGAAAACAGTGTATCAGACTGACTTTGAATGCCATGATGTTTGTGAGCATTTGTAAATAATATAGAAAAGTTGAAATCTCTCCATTTCTTTACAATAGTAAACCGGAAGCGCCTCGAGAGCACAAACCTCAACAGAAACATTTCCAACCTTTTCAGGCAAGTTATTGTGAAAAAATGTGGAAAATTGCCCTAACCTGCATTGCTAACAAATACTTGAAAATATCCTGATCAACATCTGAATTCAGGTCAACTACAAAAATCCGGTAACTTCTCCCTTGTGCCATGAGCATCGAAACATGACACGCCAGATGGACAGTTTCATATTGGAAATATTTTACTATTCTATCTGGGAAGGAGCCCTGCGAAAATGTTTGTAGGAGTAGAACCTTCAAAAATTACAGCAGCTTGTGATTGGACGGTCGTTAGGCTCATCACACTCATCATAGATCATATCGAGCAGCACTGCTATGACATAGCATACATAGCAGTTAAATGTAGTGGCTAACAGCTTACAAGGGCAAACAACAGTTAATGGCCGTTAGCTGCAGCAGCTAACAGTTAGCTGCTAAGGTTGTCTGCCAATGGCCTTGACCTGTTGTTTGCCCTTGTTAGCCATTAGCTTAAGTACCTTAAGAATATCATTTCACATTAAAATATACCACAGAGATGTATCATTTAACACTTATATGTGGGATGAACCTCGTCAAAGACAATCCCTATGGAGTAAACTTCTGAGGACAGCGTATTTCGCCAAGTATCACTGAGTAACCATGATGACCACAGGCTACCAGCATTAGCTGCCATTATTTTCAACACTTCCTGTCAAGTCACTTCCTGCTGTTGTCACATCCACTGCTCCCGCAGCTACCTGCCTCTCCTCTGGGCTGTTAAGCATTTAGCCAAGTGAAACCATTGGACAATGAAGGCTGGCAAGACAGATATGCATGATTTCAGAAACAGGTAGGTCCATCTGCTCTGCAAGGCCATGAGCATTACTCTCTGACATCAAAATCAGTTGAAATGTGATGAGTTGTCAGCCAAGTGTGCCAAATGTACCAAACTTCCCTATCTTAAAGGCCCTTGTTAGTAAAGGAGACCCTGAGAACTCTCATCATAAGCCCACTTATTTTCAACTCTTCCCTGGTGTAATCACCCAGAGCGATTAAAAACCCCTGTGTGAGTGCCCAACACAAATCCTGCAAAGAAATTCTTGGAGCCACACACTACACAGTTTTTTCAGTGTTCAGAGACAAAACCAGAGGGAGGAAACATAGGGAGAAGTCAATAAGTTGCTGATGTGCTTTCCTGGTTTACTAACTGTGATTTCATGTGATTTTCCCCAGAGAAAATATGCAACTCACCGAAGAACTACCAAAGCCCCCACAAGAGAAAGAACAGAGAAGAACAGGAGAAGTGGGTCCCCCGCTGTAGCAGGAAAAAAGGCAAATAAAAGCAGGCAGACTCTGAAAAAAGAAGAGTCATCACCAAGACACTGTGGTGAAGCTCTCCATGGGCAGCTGAGGGATGTTGTAGGTCAGCTTTTCTGGGGTGTTTAGCATTTTGTTTTTGAGAGCAGGAGGAAGACAAGGATTGCAGAAACATTCATCATGGTTGATTGAGGATTGACAGGCCTGTCCACTTGTCTTGTAGCTTTTGGGTCTGAAGGAAAATTCACCTCCAAGATAACCACCCTTTATGCAGGGTATGCAGAGGGCCATTTCTGAAATCACACATCAAATCTTCTATCAGACAGCATGCATCCATCCTGCCCTGTGTCAATATTTCAGACTGGTGGTGTAATGGTATGGGGAATAAGCTTCCAATTCCTTACACTGACTTGCCCCACTTGAAACTGTACTTTAGTGAGCTTATTCTTACCCTAACAGCACTTCAAATGTCCACCGCCTGTTCATTTTATCTTGACTTGAAATAATTCCTTCCACAAACTGCCTTATCTGTACGAGCTAAGAAAGAGGAAAGCTCCTGGCTCTGTGTGTTCTGACAAAAAGCTCTGTTTCCACTGACAGCTGAGGAATAAAGGCGTATGGAGAGAGCTTTATATGCTGTCATCCTTCAGTGGTGCCACAGAGCCTTCAGGGGAGGGGAAAGATTCTGGCTCCAAGGTAATAACCACTATTAAAAATGATTGAAGACTCTGTCCTAGAAAGATATTACAACTGTGACCGTTTATTACAGTCCAACCATGAGAAAACCTGCAGGACCCTCACTTTAAAATCACAAAGTACATCCTCACAAATCTACAGGGAGGGTTTCTTTTTTTCTGGCTGACACGGAACTGATGGGCCTAAAAATACAGTAATTATAATATAATTGCTGCAATTGTATAATGACAGTAAATGTTTTCCATTCTTTTTACAACACCAGATTCTTCAAAAACAGCAATTATGAAAACAACTTCTTCTATGTGCAGATAGAGGATCAAACTCTTCAGAAGTCTGATCTGATTCTAATTTCTACATACTTAATGACAAAAAAATTCACTTGAAACCATGCAAAGTAACTACCGAATAATATGAAGATGCAAAGCAGGACAGTGTGATTGATGATACAACAACATAAAAAATAGTGTTTCTCCTCATTTTTACCAGACACAAATACAAAGAAATTATCAAATGTTCACTTAAGGAGACAAAATTCCCTTTTTGGTTTAATTTTAATTACCTCTGCCAAGGAGGTTATGTTTTTGCCAGGGTCTGTCTGTGTGTTTGTTTGTCTGTCAGCAAGATAATGCAAACACTACAGAATGGATTTACATGAAAATTTTACCAGAGGTGTGGTTAGGTCCAAGGAAGAAACCCTTACATTTGGTGGTGGTGATCCGCATATTTGTCTGAATGCAAAATAAAAAGTTCAAAATTTGCAAAAAATCCCATAACTTAACATTGGGCCGATTTAAAAAAAAAATCATATCCCTGAAATCACTTAATGGATTCACTTCAAAATTTACAGGATACTCGATGTAACTCAGTTTCATCTGGATCCAATCCAGACTGATGTCACAACAAATATGAAGTTTATAATTGCAAATTCTATTTATTATTCCACAGCCGCTGGGAGGGCTCTGCCCCCTTTATGTCATTATTCATTCATTTCTTTATTTAATCTCGAAATTGTATTGAGAGCATGCTCTCATTTCCAAAGGCAGTGGAGTACATAAAAACAGTAGATCAATCAATCAATCTTTGCGCCAATTCATAACAAGTGTTATCTCAAGACACTTTACAATAGAGCATAAAATCTTCATTCAAAGATGCAGATATACATAGATATATAAAAATATAAACAAAACCCAAAACCAGTGAAGTTGGCACGTTGTGTAAAGCGTAAATAAAAACAGAATACAATGATATGCAAATCCCTTTCAACCTATATTCAATTGAATACACAGCAAAGACAAGATACTTAACGGTTGAACTGGTAAACTTTGTTATTTTTTGCAAATATTAGCTGGTTTGGAATTTGATGCCTGCAACATGTTTCAAAAAAGCTGGCACAAGTGGCAAAACAGACTGAGAAAGTTGAGGAATGATCATCAAACACTTATTTGGAACATCCCACAGGTGACCAGGCTAATTGGGAACAGGTGGGTGCCATGATTGGATATAAAAGCAGCTTCCCTGAAATGCTCAGTCATTTACAAACAAGGATGGGGCGAGGGTCACCACTTTGTGAACAAATGCGTGAGCAAATTGTCCAAAAGTTTAAGAACAACATTTCTCAACCAGCTATTGCAAGGAATTTAGGGATTTCATCATCTACGATCCGTAATATCATCAAAAGGTTCAGAGAGTCTGGAGAAATTACTGCACGTAAGCGGCAAAGCCGAAAACCAACATCGACTGCCCGTGACCTTCGATCCCTCAGGCGGTACTGCATCAAAAACCGGCATCACTGTGTAAAGGATATCACCACATGGGCTCAGGAACACTTCAGAAAACCACTGTCAGTAACTACAGTTCATCACTACATCTGTAAGTGCAAGTTAAAACTCTACTATGCAAAGCAAAAGCCATTTATCAGCAACACCCAGAAACACCGCCGGCTTCGCTGGGCCTGAGCTCATCTAAGATGGACTGATGTAAAGTGGAAAAGTGTTCTGTGGTCTGACGAGTCCACATTTCAAATTGGTTTTGGAAAGTGTGGTCGTCGTGTCCTCCGGACCAAAGAGGAAAATAACCATCCGGACTGTTATAGGCGCAAAGTTCAAAAGCCAGCATCTGTGATGGTATGGGGGTGTATTAGTGCCCAAGGCATGGGTAACTTACACATCTGTGAAGGCGCCATTAATGTTGAAAGGTACATACAGGTTTTGGAGCAACATATGTTGCCATCCAGGCAACGTCTTTTTCATGGACGCCCCTGCTTATCTCAGCAAGACAATGCCAAGACACATTCTGCACGTGTTACAACAGCGTGGCTTCGTAGTAAAACAGTGCGGGTTCTAGACTGGCCTGCCTGTAGTCCAGACCTGTCCCCCATTGAAAATGTGTGGCACATTATGAAGCGTAAAATACAACAATGGAGACCCCGGACTGTTGAACAACTTAAGCTGTACATCAAGCAAGAATGGGAAAGAATTCCACCCAAAAAGCTTCAAAAATTGGTCTCCTCAGTTCCCAAACGTTTACTGAGTGTTGTTAAAAGGAAAGGCGATGTAACACAGTGGTAAAAATGCCCCTGTGTCAACTTTTTTGCAATGTGTTGCTGCCATTTAATTCTAAGTTGATGATTATTTGCAAAAGAAAATAAAGTTTCTCAGTTCAAACATTAAATATCTTGTCTTTGCTGTGTATTCAATTGAATATAAGTTGAAAAGGATTTGCAAATCATTGTATTCTGTTTTTATTTACGATTTACACAACGTGCCAACTTCACTGGTTTTGGGTTGTACATCCAACACCCAACAAGAATTCATATAGCCAATCATGAATCCATCCATCATGGGAAGTGTAGTTTATTTGCAAACTCACATCAACGTTTTTCAAGCCTATGTCACTACATAGGCAAGAAGCCTCCACATGGACAGACATGAGTGGAAACTTGGCCGTCATCAGTGTGGCGATCCAGAATTGTATCTTGGCTGAAGTCTGTGCTCTCCGAGTGCTTTTCTAGTTTTATCTGTGTGCTTCCAAAGTGCATTTTCCCATCTTAAAGCGTTAGGCAGGGGTTTCTGAAGTGAGTTTGCTCAAGACCCATGCATCACAAAGGAGTTCTAAACACAGGGGCTTTGTTGATGAAAATTTAACGCTGTAAATAATCTTAATGTAGTGACTTGTCAAGCCAACACAGCTTTTTGAGTAGTTTTAACTAATAAGTGTTAATTACAAGACTTTCTATAGCCCCATGTACTGCTATGCACCAGGGACTGTCAAGCCCCATACATCTCCCCACCAGGGACAAAGCTTGCATGTTCCTTTAATGGCAATCATGTTTAGTGCCATAGGCCTCAAGCAACCTAACTTCAGAAAACCCAAACTAACCCTCCAAGGGCCTTGAGCAAGCCTCCAAACCCCCAACAGCTTCAGATGTACATTTCCAACCCTCTAGCAATTTGAGACTGAAGCTTGTTCATTCCAAGGACAGAATACCCTGACATGAGCAAATCAGTCTGATCTATGGCCGGAGCTCGAGTATTTTAAGGTAAATGGGGAAAAACAGCTTGCACCACAAAAATTACAAACAGCAGCATTGGAAAGAGGAGGGGGGTCAATCGTCTGTACCTCAGTGAGGGGGATGAGTGACGGACACAGAGGAGGATTTGGTGACTGTTCTTTTTAAAGGATAAACTGAAATATCAAGTATTAATCACTCAGCGTAGTCTCAATTTATTTGGATTTAACAAGAGAGTAAATAGTTATCAATAAAAGAATCACATACATGTCTTATTATTCTAAATAGCAAGAAAGAGATGCTTGTGTTGTTTTTAAGTTTAGACAGCAGGAACAGCTCTGCATCTGCCCAAGTGCTTTTATTCTGATTAAATATTTTATACCTGTACCACCATACCAACGATCAGATTGTGCCCATGTAAACAGGAACTTTGGGAAATCCAGTTGGAATGATTTCAATCATATAGCACATGTAAACATAGCTCTTGTAATGTGGGGATAGGATTTTTAAAAATCTGATTTTGAATCAATCACAAATAGCATGGAATACCTACATTTTGTCTCAATGCTCAGCTCTCTTATCAGTGCCTTTCAATCAAGGGTACAACACTGTCATCAGAGACAATGAGTAGAAACAATGGTGAGGAAGTCATGGATGGAATCATGGCTGAAGGAAATACTGAAGTCGTCAAAATAGTGACTTAGTTTTACTGAAAATGCTTCTGACTGCCCAATGTCCAGTCTCTGTGTCTGTATAATTTGAAGCAAGGGTGGAAACTCAAGCAACTTGAAGAACGCAGTTCAGCTTAAAATATCAGAAGTGCCATGTGTTTGACATTTTTAACATTAAAACCTGTTTAGGCTAGTGGTGTGCAATATGACGATATTAAATCGTTCAGGATTATAACGTGGGGATGATCTCATAAAGCAGAAAGATCATCAGATCATCTGGGTGGGCGCAGAGACTTTGACGCGCAGCCGACTAACCAATCGTAGCACATTACGCGCAGTGCATGGTGGGATCTCCTGTTTGGTTATGTAGCGTGAAGCCATGGCGGAAAGAGAAAAGGAGATAAAAGCTTAAAGATGTCTGAACAAAAATCTGTTCTAAAGAAGCTGTATTATTCACTCAGATTATAGACATTGCAGTTAGATAACATTTGTTCTAAATTGTTGCACTTTAAGAGATAACCAGTTACTTAAGTTTGCATTTATATTTGACCCTTTTCAATAAGCTATTTGGTGTGTTTAGTTTTTATGTTACAAAAGTGCACTTTATTGTTGTTCATTACCTTTTATGTTTACATTTATTGCACATTTTTATAAAAAATGCACTATTTAAATTAAAACTGTTCAGAAAGTTTCTTTGGCTTCAATCGTCTTTTTTTTTTCTTTTAGGGTTTTACATGTTTTATATGTTAAAGATAGGGAAAAAATGGTGAAACGAGCAAATTAGTCTAGAAAAATCAACATAAGAAAAGAATTATGATAAAATCGTGATTGTGATTTTATTTTAAAAAAAAAACGTAATTTATTTTTGCTATATCACCCATCCCTAGTTCAGGCCAACTTTTGTTCCTCATAGAAAATCAACAAAGAATTGAATCAGGGGCAGAATCAACACTGGAATTTAACCCTTTGTAATTCCCATCGTTATTTTCATGTAAATGGGACCTTCATCACTCAGAGTGGTAGGAGCTGACATAGCAGGTAAGTGACTAAGCATTGCTGGTTTTCAGATAATTTGTTTACATCTCAGCAAATGATGCAGTTTATATTGAGGGTCTTTCTCTTTCCTCTACCACCAAAATTGCTGTTAGGAAGGAAGGCAAGATTAAACCTGAATAAAATTTCCCTGAAGCTGAAAGCTCTCTGGCCTCACAAACATTAAGTCCAATAAGAGCTGACAGAGCTACATTTGATCTGCTATGAAGATATTTCAGGTATTTTATTTTTTCACTTTTGCTTATCAGTAGTTAAGAAAACTGCCAGATATTTTCCACCAGAGTGTGTGCTTTGGGAAATGAACATAGATGAATAACTCTCAGAGGATGAGGCACTAAAATGCTAATTACAAATCATTGATGGTTTTGAGGTGGGCGGCCTCGCTGCCGTCTCTCCAAACTCACCATCAGAGAGTGATCGCTGGTCAGCGTCTCACATTTTCCATGTCGACATCCAGACATATGGCTTTAGGTCTAATTAAAAACCACAGTGCTAATCACCAACTAGAGGAGTTGAGCCACTACTTGCTCATATTAAGCTCTGCATGTTGGAACAATGGATTTCAATCAGGACTGTCAGGGAGAAGAACAGTAAGACTTGGAACAAGGGATGCAAGAGGCTTTTCATTTTCCACCTGAAAACTGGCAGATTCTCTCACAAGATGTATTTTTTTAACAAAAATAATACTCACAGTCACATAACAACATGCTATCTTTGCTCTAAGGAAATTCAGCTTAGACGTCTATGTTAATATTATCTCTCTTTACATGCCTCTGTTACAGCAAAGGCCAGACAATGTTTTGAGATGTCAGTCTGGCTGTTAAATTCCTTGCTAGACTCCGAAAGAATTTTCTTAAAACTCTGCACAGATGTCAACTCTGGTCCTTACATCAACTGTTTAAATGTTGGAGGTCAAAGTCATAGTTCCTCATGCACATGAGAAATATTTGCAATATCTTAACAAATATTTTTAGGTATATTTATATGTTTGCATTGATTGGTGTCTAACCATGGGATGCAACAAAAAGTTGTCGACAAGATTTTATTGACATGAGTCTTCAGTAAAAGGATTTAATTGTCTTGTAGTGGTTAAATTAAATAATCTTGTGTTTTTTGTGAAAAGGGAGTTTGGAGTGACAGTAAACAGCAGAGCACAGCAATAACCGTGGTTTCCCCACCATGTCCTAAATCTTATATTCCTTTGAAGTGTTTCATTGTACAGAAAAGGAGTTAAATGACCAGTCTCCATTGTTGTCAGAAGGGACAATGGAGAGTTACTCATCTGAACAATGGCAAAAAGTGCAGAGCTTACTCAGCTAAAATTGTGGCTTAAAGCTGCATTCACACCAAACGCAACTTTGCGACCATAATTGCGTTGCCCACTGAAGTCGTGTCCTGTGTCCATAAATACCTCATACTGGTCACCTTTGCCGTTGCTCAGTGAAGTCACGTCCGCTCGAGTTTCATCACAATCGTGTCATATATCATAAGATGGATGAGGTGCCATTTTCCTAACTGTATCCTTTTCACTCACCTATCAACCACAAAACACTGCAGCTGATGGGCCTGCAACAGCATCATCTGTGAGTTCTCTGCGGTTCATCTAGGTGGAACTAATGTACTCACTAACCAACGTTTCTTACACGGACATGGATTGTTACTCTGTGAACCATAATAAAAACTGTCTGGAATCATCACACACCTAGACAAAGCTGATTGGCTGTCGCCACACAGCCACACACAACATTACCTGAAAAGATCAGGTTTTTAAACTTTTGTGACAGAGTTATGAGCAATGTGGTTGTTGCATCGCAGGAGGGTTAAACCCACCCCACTGTGGCTAGGGATGGGAATCGATTCCCTTAACGATTCCTTTCTTCTGGGTGCCTTGAAAAACGGTCTTGCGAGAGCCAGGAAACGCAAATGAGAACTGATACTCTGAGGAATAATGGCTGACGCTACAAAGAGTAGCCAGAAGAAGTGGTTCAGTGTGGCTTCATTTTACGAAAAAAGATGACAATAGCACGACGTGCAACGTCTGTAAAGCAGTGATAACATGCAAAGGTGGAAATACCAGCAACATGCTACAGCATTTATCATCGGGGCACGGCATCAGATACAAAGAGTCGCATGTGTTCAATGCTCTCGCCGGTCATCAGCCGCTGCTGCTCCGTCTCAGCACGGCATGGAAGGTACGTATGTTCTGTGTTAACAAAGCACAGTGCATGCTAGACTTAACAGCATGTCATGTTTTGACTTAATACCGACCGAAATAAATGTTGTACCAATAGTTTGTCGTTGGATTATTTTTAGAAGATAGCGACGGTGGACCGAGCACCTCTGCTGCTAGTGCTAGCAGCGTTAGCTCTGCTAATGCTGCTAGCCCCACTGTGAGGAGCTATTTGCAGCTGAGGACCACCAGCTACAACAGACAGTCCAACAGCTGCAGACCTGGCAGTCCATTGGGGACAGAGTGGAACGAGAGGTTCAGTTGTACAGAGGCCTTCCCCCCGTACCTATGTCAGCTAACCCAGTTCTCTTGTGGTGGCAGAATACTGCCCCTTCTACATGCTCTTGCATCCAAATATTTGTGTGTTCAAGCATCCTCCATTGCCTCTGAAAGGGTGTTTTCCACAGCTGGGGACACAATCAGCCCTGAAAGATCCAGGATCCTCCACAGAAAGCAGACATGCTAATATTTTTGCACAAGAACTGCTATTTTTTTTACAAGATTTCAGTGTATATGTCCAGAGATCTAGGATCCAGAGACGGACTTTTTATTTATTTTTTAGATTTTATATTTAAAAAAATGTGCAACAGTGTTCTATTCTAGTTCAAGTTCAAAGACTTAAGATATTCTCCCAAATACTGAATGCTGAACGGTTACATTTTTTTATCAAACAGTTCATTATAGCACGTAATCAGTGCTTGTCACTGGCTCTCATTGAAAGTGGCATGCATGCATGCATATTTTTCTGTTAACAAAGACTCAACAAAATTTTGAGTGAACAGTAAAAACCCACAGTCTATTTTTCTTTTTATTTCGAAGAAAGGCATTGATAAGGGAATTGTTAGAGAATTGAATCAATAAGCAGAATTGATAATGGCATCAATATCGATAAAATCTTATCAATTCCCATCCCTATCTGTGGCTGTACATTGGCTTTACATGGAGAGTGGTCGCCAAGGTTGCATAATTGTTACGGGTGGGAGAAAAAATTGATTCACATAAGAATCTGGATTTTTTGTGTGAAGATTTTTAAATCTTATTTTTTTGGTCAAATATTGATTTTTTCCTTTTCTCCAACAGAGGGCGGAATGTTTTTCTTCTTCCATTTTTACCTGGTAATGTGACATCACATCCATACGGGGAGGAAGAAAGAAAACAGAAAGCGGACAATGGCGGACAGCATGCAGAAAACAGCAGAGATAAAAACTCCACCATCACATTTTAAATCTAAGTGTGGGCACATTTTGGATTTCACAGTTTGAAGGGAAAGGCAGAACTGGACATGTTGAAAGCTATTTGTAAACTGTGCAAAGCTCATGTCGCATACTGCGGGAACACGACTAACACCATTGCCCACCTAGCAAGACACCACCCTGAGGTGCATGTGGAGGTACCCACCAAACACACCGCACCAGCAAGCCAGCAGACACTCAGAGAAGCATTATGTAAACTACCCAGCTGTTCTGAAAAAGTAAAACGCATCACTAAACCAATCACAGACTTCATCTGCAGAGATCTGCGGCCTTATAGTGTGGTGGAGAATCCAGGATTTAGGAACATGCTACACACGCTGGAGCCGAGGTACGTGATACCTTCCAGAAAGTATTTCTCTGAAACAGCACTACCTCAAATCTGCAAGGACATTAAGGAAAAAGTCAAAGAATTTCTCAGCAGAGCAGAACGTGTTGCTCTTACCTGTGAAGCAAGGACTTCTCGGGCAACCCAGTCTTTTACCACCATATCAGCCCATTACATCGCTGAAGACTGGTCTCTGTCCTCCTACGCACTCCAGACCAGGGTCATGCATGAGTCTCATACAGGCTAAAATGTAGCAGAGCTGCTTCGTATCTTGGTGACTGAATGGGAAATCACAGAGAAGGACCCGGCTTTAGTGTCGGAAAATTCAGCTAATATGGTTGTCGCTGCGCAGTTCGCTGGCTTTCTCCATGTTGAGTGCTACGCGCACACACTTAACCTGGCCTCCCAGCGTGCCCTCAAGCTACCGGCTGACGCAAGATTCCTCGGACAAGTACGGCATGTGACTGGATTTTTCTACAGAAGTGCCACAGAAGTTCATATTTTAGAGCAAAAACAGAAATTGCTGGAGCTCCCCATGCACAAACTTATAACTGACGTATCAACCAGATGGAACAGTGCGTATGTTATGGTGGAACGTTTCCTTGAACAGCAGCCAGCAGTCATGGCTGCACTGCTTTCCCCCGGTGTGAGAAAAAGAGAGAAAAAGATCAACACCTTCACTGAGTCTGACATATCTAATGCAGAGGAGTTCATTCAGGCCCTGAAGCCAATCATGGTGGCTACAAGTGTTACGTCAGACGAGAACAACCCGACAGTCTCCATCATAGCTTCACTTCATGCACAACTCCTGCAGGCCACCAAGGAAACCCTTGGAGACCCTCTGTTTGTTAAAGCCCTGAAAGATGCCATTCACCGGGACCTAAGTAAGAGGTACACGTGAGAGGGGGAAAAGGCCACACTCAATAAAGCTTCAGCGCTAGATCCAAGGTTTAAAGTGCCACCATTCCTGCCGGAAGAGGAGAAGCAAGAAACCTTTTCAAGAATGGTCACTGAAGCTGCAGCCACTGTGGAGCATTGTCAGGTAAATATATACAGTACAGGCTAGGGCTGTAAAGTCCAAGTCGACTGGTCGACTAATCGGTCTATGCGTGCTCAGTTGACCAAAATTCTGATTGGTCGACCAAATATGTCAATTTATTTTTTCCCCTGCAGTATATGGTTCATTTTATCAGGAGAAACGTATCAAGTGAAATGGGGGTATTTTCTGAGCACCCCCATCATGTCTCAGAACACCATTTTAATGTATTTATCGTTCATTTCAATATTTTTATTTAAGAGCATTTCAATATTCTAGTCTAATAATCGCATATTCGTTTCATAACTGCATGCGCTCTGCCCGCGCTGCAGCGGCGGCATCCCTCACCCTCACGCTGGATTTTATGCCTCATATAAACACCCAAATGCAAAAACTACATCACAGAAGGAATTGACTATTTTATTTCTGAGGGTATGAGGCCCATTGGTGTCGTGGAAGGCCAAGAAAAACATTGGAACCTGGATATTCAGTGCCAGCGCACCAGACAATTACGCACGCCCTCACGGCAAAATACGAGAGAGTAAAAAGAGAAAGATTCCGAGTTAAAGCTGTGGTCTACGATTTGAAACCGCAGCCTGCCCCCCCTTCCCTCACCTCTCCCCTCCGTGTTCCAAGATCCCGCCCCCAGCTTGTGTCGCCAAGCCCACTCGGACAGAGCTACGAGCGACTAGCATAATATATCAGCAGCAAACTCAATCAAAAACAGCTCAGCTCAACTGAAAGTATCAAATACGACAGTCATCCCCCTTGTAACACACAGCAGTAGCCATTTCAATTGGACCGGCGGCAATGCGGGTCTGGCACCGCCAGAGCGGAGCCAATTGCGGGGGAGGATTTATCTTTCTCGGCCTGTCCTCCCAGCTCAGCTTACAATGCTAACGATTAGTGGCTAACAGGCTAACCCGCTCCGCTACAAGTCATTAGCCAGGACAGGCACAGACTAACCAGAGTTATTCAGCAGACATCTCCCACTGTAGTAAACAAAGCCATTACCTGATCAACCAGGGGCGAAACGGCCAATTTTGAAGGTCTGACGGCCGACTGAGGCCATTCGTTAGCCGTTAGCCCGCTAACATGCCTCAACCCGCGGGCAGCGCTCCGTTGGGCCCCGCGGGAGAGGGAAGTGGCTTCCGGGTTTCGGCGCTAGGCTTTTCCGGCTAGTTCAGTAGCTAACGCTGCTAGCTGCTCACCGGAGGTAGAGGGGAGGAGGCGGGACCATGGGCATGACGCTGCGTAGTGAGGGAGACGAGGATTGGATGGACTCACGGACCAACTCACGGACCAATTGAACCTTACACGCTTCAAGGCTTGATTGGTCAGCCAGTATGCATCTTTGCAGCGGATATACTGAATGGATTTTTTTCGTTCTTTTTGGTCTTTATACTGTGTAGATAGGACCATAGGACCATAACAGCCTTGTAAACGGTGTTATTAAGATGTACAAAGCTTCCAAATCGTAGACCATAGCTTTAATAGATAAAGATAACAGATGTACGTCTCTTCGAATGGAGTCCTATATGAGAGTGACTGCCCATTTCATTGATGAAGACTGGAAAGGAAAGAGTCTTGTGTTGAGAGAAAAAAAGGAGGTGCGCACACAGGAAGAACCATCGCCACGCAACTATGAAGTTGGCGATGCCTTCAAAGTTCCAGCAGGAAAAGTGTCTGTTGTAGTGAACAGCGTGGTTAATATGAAACTCTGTGTGGGAACACTAAAAGAGTCCCATGAATTTCCAGGTTCCAATGTTTTTCTGGATATTCAGTGCCAGCGCGCCTCACAATTACGCATGCACTAACGGCAAAATACGAGGGAGGAAAAAAAGAAAAAGCTTCCAAGTTAATAGATAAAGATAACAGATGTGTGCGTCTCTTTGAATGTAGTCCTATATGACAGTGACTGCCCATATTATTGATAAAGACGAAAGCAAAGAGTCTTGGGTTGAGAGAAAGAAAGGAGGGAAAGAGGCGTGCACAGGGGAGAAACACGGAGCAGGGGGGGATGTGCAATTATGGCAAAAACCAATCAGCGATAATCATAATAAGGTAAACCATCATAGTACAATTGTACATTTTGTCGATATTCCAGCTAATATAAGGGATATTTCTAGCCAATTTTAATAGTCTAAATATTAGCTGTGAATATTTTTAAAATATTTATCTCCAATACCAATATTGGTCTGATAGTTACAACCTCAAATAATATGGATGTAAAAATTGTGGTAACCATAAAAACAAACCCATTAATGCATTAAATTAGCGCTAGTGCTGTGTATGTTTTTTTAGTAAAACAAAAACTGAAAGAAAACAATTTCAGATGAATATGGCACATGCTTGAACACCCCTTCCCCCTTTTGTCGATCAAAAACATATCATTCTTACCTTTGCAGTTGTATTTTTTTTAGTTATGAATATGTAAAGAGTTTTTTTATTTTTATTAAGGAAAAGTGCAGGTCTGTTTCAGCATGTAAACTGTCTGCCTTCTTCCTACCTGTCTACATGTGTCATTGCCAACCTCTTCTGTTATTACGACAGCAACAGTGATTGTCAGCAGAGAATGTAATGAGGAGGAAAGATATGGCAGGATATCAAGTTGTGTGATGGAGTTTTGACTCGGCAATGGCCTGATTGATGAATTAAATGTGTTTCCTTTCAGTTGAGTGAGTGCAACTGATGAGGCAGTTGGAGCATTTCAAAGCAAGTCTGGCAGATCTACAAAAGACTACGAATAGATTCCATACAGATTCATGTGACTGTCTTAACCAAAGTTTGGGCTTTATGCGACTTTTTGGCCTGTAGGTGTCGCGCTAGGCGTCTGAGCGAAATCAAAACAAAGGGGCTGTTCAGTGAATAATGAGAGGCTGTTAGCCACACCTCCACTTCACTGCCCCCCTTCAGCAGATCGTCAACAAGAAGAAGAAACATGACTGACCAAAGGATAAAGCATTACTCCATGCGGAGAAGATCAACAGAAATTAGAGAGGACTATTAGATTTGAAAGACGACCTCTGACTGCTGTGTCTCTGACAAAAGGTTACCTTTTTATTGACGGCGCCGTCTTTGTTGTTGATTCATAATTCTGCTCGCAGCTACAGCTAGTTAGCCCACACTTCCGTAAGCTATAACCTGGGTGGTGATACAGAAGCGGAGAGCAGACAGAGCTGCAGTCTTTACCTGAGCTAGAAGGCTGCCATTTGATGGGCTGGTTCATGGCACGGTACACACAGGCGAGACGAGCTAACTGGCTGCTGTGGTTTATAGCTGCTAATCGCTAATAGCTGCTATCAGTGTTGTTTTCTCTTTGATAGACTGCAAGATTTGCTTCAGTAATGTTTGTTTGGAGTAAATATGCTCGTTTGTGACCGCTGTCAGCAGATCTCGTCCACCTACTTTTTGGCTCTAATGCTAAAGTCAGCTGAAAAAAGTAAATAACGACAGCATGTCTGAGATCTGTCATCCTGTAAGGTTAGAAATCTTGACAGTGTTGATTGTTCAGGAATCCACCCGCGCTCTACTCTATCCTGACACACATCAGGCCCTCAGAGGCGGCTCTGACCAACTGATGAGGCGGGAAGTGGGGCGACCAGAGCCGGGGCGGCGGAGGAGACCCTCAGTACAGACAGGTAACCACTGTGTTATGAGGGCGTCACACTACATACTGTGAGGATAGGTAAACTATTTGGCTTTATTAATGTGTTATGAGTACGCCACACTACATACTGTGAGGATATGATAAAACTGTGGTCATAGACGAAAAATTATAAGTATTTCATATTTGTACTCAAACGTTTTCATATCCACAGTTACAAATAATAGAAGCAATTTCAATATTTTTGATTTATGAATCTAGTATTGTAAAAGCAAAAAGTATTCTACTCCAAGTAAAAATGTACTCAGAGTATTTGGTATTCTGAATGAATTTTCTGAGTGTGAATAGCATATAAGCCAGCCTGTGAACAGTCAGTAATTTATCACATTCTAATACTTTAGTATATAATGTTCCATAAAAATAACATCATGTAACAAAAAGTGACGTTTTCTGTTACCTATGAAATTACAGCAGAAAGATGTCAGACTTTTTCTAAACCACAATTTTTTACAATGCAATGTCTACTTCACTTTCTAAAAAGTAAAATTTGCCCTTGATATTATGTGATTAGTGATAGTGATTTATTATTTCATATCCATAAATGTACTTCACCAAACCATCAGACAGCCTGTGTTGTGTTCATGTTTTCAGGTGCTGCTACATAAGCTGACTGAAGGCAGAGACCATCAGCAGCTGCTCTGAGTCCACAGCCCGGCCTGGAGTCTGAAGCAGCAGCAGAGAATTAGAACAGAGGGCTGCTCAGTAAAATAATGTTTTTAGGAATTACAAGACAAGTGCTGAGAAGTTTTTCACAGTTTGACTACTGGCTAAAAGTGCCTTTTGCTTCATTCCACAATGTTTTATTAGAGAATGTATTTTTATTGTCTTTCCTTATGGTTAATCAGTGCATGCACTGTGAGTGAAACATCAGATAAAGTTATTATCATCATACAGGCTTTGTATCTTTATTTTTAATAAATATAATTTGAGAAGAAATATACTGATTTTTTTTTGCTGACCAATGATTTCCATGTTTTGTTTAGCCACTTGCTCCTTTTTCACTATGAAACTATTTTGCCTCTTGTGTCCTCCACACCTTGTGTTTTTAGTACAAGAGCAGAAAGCGTATACACTTTGTCAAGAAAAGTAAGTTAAACCTGTATTAATGCACATATATACTTTAATAATTACTTTTGGCTTCAATTTTCTTATTCTAGTACATATGTTTGAAGTACAGAAAGTAACATTTTAGGCTTTTTGAAACACTAGAAAGTAGATCTACAGATATGTATTTATTCTGTGTTATAAAGCCATGGCAGTTGGGCACTTTGTGTGCAGGATATTAATAACAAATAATCAACTAATATGAAAAGTCAGACTCATTTGGAAAAACCTAACTGAAGTGGTTATCAAAATAATGTTGAGAAAAATACTGAACTTATAAGTGTCTGTCTCTGGACTAAAGGCTTAACAAATGGTAAGCCAGCCAAATACAACTACCTGCAGTTTACCCAAGTTATAAATAAACCACAGTATTTCAAAGTGATTTTTGGATGTCTCACAAAATACATAATTCACTGAAATGTAATTTTCACTTATTTTATTTTGATAATCAGCCCTGAGACAATGTGCAACTAAACATGACTGAAAGATAGCAAAAGGTGATACTGAACAACACTGGAAATGCAAACAAACATTTTGTGTGAGAAATGTATGTAGTGATTAAACACGTGCTTTACAGATGGCTGAATGAACTCTGTCGTGTAAGAAAGAGCACTGTGGTGTTTAGGAGTCACTGTCAGCACAGCATGTAGCCGTCTCTTCTGGCCTTCCTCTTCACAGCCGCTGAACTTCAGGTAAAACTGAGTAGTCGTGTCTAATAAAGAGGACAAAGGGCTTGGACATCAGCTCTTCCACTGTTGTACTTCTGGCAGTGTTGGACCTGTGAACATGGACAGAAAATCTTATTCTTTTGGTGTAATACTACCTGCAACCAAATGATTGCGGTATAACTAGACATTTTCAAAAAACATGCCAATACCTAACTCTAACTTCAACACATTAAGATAAAACTCTTCATTTGTACAGCATGACTTAGTGTGGTGGGAGCCAGTGGTTTTCTCATATTATTCTTTAAAAAAAATTAAATATTTAGATATTATAGTAGATGGCAGATTCACTGATGTATTTTAGTAAATAAGGTCATCACAGAGACATAACACAGCTGCTGTTCCAATATACCACAGAGAAAATCATTCTTACTTCAGACTGTCTGCAGTGGTAAAGTTGCTTCATAAATCACCTCAAAACTACGTTCATATGCAGGTTCATTTAGATAACAGCCCCCAGCTGTGCTGCTTCTGAGACCTGCTACCTTTATGTGACGGACATCTAAACTTTAAACAGTGTCCCGGTGAGATAAATGACCTAAAGTGATCTGGATTCAGTCAGTACAGAACAGCAGACAGGCTGAACGTGTGTTCATGTTCATTTATGTTAGCGTTAGCCGCGTTAGCTGCGTTAGCATGCTGCTGCATCGTTTAGCCGCAGTCTAACGTTAGCACATATTAGCTTTCACGTCGGCCCAAAAGACTCGGACAAATGACAAAGGTAAAAAGAGAACAGCATTAACTACACACACAAAGCCTATTCTGTTATTCATGCGTCTGTCTGTGACATGTCACGAACACGTTCACGTTACACAGAAACATATAAAGACACTTACCTGTCCATACGCAGGTCCAGCTCCGGCCTGTTTGAGCCTCCTCCTCATGCAGGGCTCTCCATTGTGATGAACTCTCCTCAGTCTTCTCTATCTTTAGTTATTTCATGTCTGTTTGATATTTTCAGTTGTATTTATTTGTGCCCCTGTATAGCAGAGGATGTTTGCCGATCAGTCGATAACAATGAGTCTTTGCGTGCCATGGCGCCGCCCCTCCTCTGTGATTGGTCAGCACCCCCCTGGGGGTTTTATCCAGAGGTAGGGGGCGCTAGAGGGAAGGTTTACGCCCCAATCCGGTCCGGATGATGTTTACATAGAGCTGATATCAACACAGGCAGAAGGGGGAGGGCTTAGCTTTCACTGTGTGGAGCATGGACTGAGAGAGATATTATGATGCAGTCTACTGTGAATCTGATAGGAAAATGTGTGAAATGTCGGATATTATACCTTTAAAGAGCAGTGAGAAAAATCAACGTTAAATTCAAATGCCAGACAAAGCTTTAATGCTTTTGAAAATGTCAAGAAAGCCACTACAGGCAATCCTGCTTTAAGGGTCGATCCACAGAGATGCACGCTGACAGAAGTCCACATTTGCATTTCTTCTCACTGCTCATCCTTGTTTCTCTTGCCTTGTTCTCCAAAGCAGGGACAAAGAAGCTGATGTCAACACCACTTTTTCTTGCAAACCCCACAAGATCTGTCGAATAATGATGGTGTCTTTTAGTGAGAGAAAAAGTACACCAGTTTTCTGGACAGACGAAATAATGCATGTCTAACCTAATAATGCATGTCTAAAAAGTGAAAAACATGACCAGTTATCTTAATATTTTTTAGCCAAATAATCATATACTGTATCAGGGCCAGGAGATGATTTGATTCTATTTGTAGGCCTTTTGAACCCTCCTGAGGCAACAATATCAGTAAAATGAGTCCTCCAATGGGGAGATTTTTGCGAAAAATGAATCGCCAGTACATGACCTTATGTTGACTACAAAATTTTAGTTTGCCATCTTTCCTTGGATACACTAACAGGGAAAAAAATAGAAGCGTTAACGGAGCACAACTGTCTGCCACGGCATTTCTGACATTCTTAGTAGGTCTGTCATGATAATCAATAAATTAATTAATCGAACGATAAATAAAAATGTCCTCGGTAAGTTTGCCGGCCTCGATAAACTGACACGTGCATGCATGTTTGTTTTCCTCCTCTCTCTCTACCAAAGATGCTGAATGAGAAGATGGCTTACTCTGTTCATCTTTCTCAACACCGGGGTGCATCGGTTCTAAAGCCAATTTAGCGGATTTATTCAATCTCCGTGGGGGAGGCGGGGCTGCTCGCGCGTACACACAGGGAGAGCTGAAGTGAGCGTCATAAGGAGTAACGAGGAAACAAGCACAAATATGAATGATGGCACGAGTTACAGTTCACCACACAGGCTGCCAGTGTGGGAATATCCTGGTTTTAAACGGAATGAACAAGGTGTGAGCCCATGAACACCGACGAGCTGATATGTGGTATTTGTTTGAAAGTAGTAACAACGACAAAGGGGAGGTGCAGCGGAGCCTTCGTCCTGACAGTCAGAGCTTACTGAGACATTTGGTCGTCAAAGTAAATATAGACTAGAAAAGCACTCGGAGAGCGCAGACCTCCGCCAGCCCCACAGTCCTCACCCATATTGTGATTTTCACCATAAATATTAGTCCTACCTTTATTTCATGTAAATATTTAGATTCCTTGACCATGAAAACATACTATTAGCAATTGGATTCATAATTATATCTATTTTAGTTCAGTAGTTATTCACAGAAATCACATTTTTCGTCATGGCGGCCAGACGCTGCTCCACGCTGCTTTTGGTGTTTGGATCAAAACCAAAATCGAATCAGTTCTTCCTTTACTCATGCTGAACATTTCCTGAAAATTTCATCCAAATCGATCCATTACTTTTTGAGTTATTTTGTTGACGGACGGACAGACGGACCCTCCCGAAAACATAACCTCCTTGGTGGAGGTAATAAAACAGCAAAATGGTGCACGCTCACGGACAGTGTGGTTCACTGCAAAAGAAATGCATCCCTTTTAATACGGCTGAAAAGACAGCAATGTTACAACGTTTGACAGACAGTACGAACTGATTGGGAGAAAGTACATGTCACACACAATTCCTGAACTGTATAAACTCCATTTTATTTATTGTTTTTTATTGTTGTGTGTGTTTTCCTCTCCTCCCACCAAGGCTTCATTCCCAGACACTCGACTCGCTCCCTCTCCTCCTCTCCTCTCCTCTTCCTATTGAACACTGCTTAAGGCCATAATCGCACTTCCACTGCTTGCTGCTGATTGGATCCACAGGGAAATGGCAGCAAGGGACAGGTGGAGCAACGGTCCAAAGGGGAAGTTTTATTTTAGGCAGCACTTTTTCATTTAGCTTTAGTTATAGTCTTTTGCTTACAATATCTTTTAGTCTCAGTCATAATCTAGTCATCTAAATTGTTTTAATTTTAGTCTTGTTTTAGCTAATGAAATTTCACAACATTTTAGTTTACAAAATCAACTGTAAATTTAGTCGATTAAAATACGAAGTGTAAAGGTGTAAGGCATTTTTGAATGTTTCCCTGAATATCTGAAAACATATTTTACATATGGATAGAATGAAACATCTAATAAACCTTTATTGAATGCTAGTTCAGTTTGAATGTATAAATGAACAGAAACAAATGAACTTTTCTGTGAAATGCAGTCATCTTTATTTAGGCTCCTGGCAGAGCATCTCAGATACAATACCAGAACTGACAACAAACAGTGAACCTGCTGTACATGAATATATCAATTCACAAAGAGAGAAGCTCTGATTGAATCCCTCCCTAACTTACCCCATCACCATGAAGCTAAGGCAGCTGTGATTGGATGTCCCTCTTAGCTCATCTAACTTTTCCACACAACTAAAGTAGCTGTGATTGGATATATTCCTAACTTGTCCCTACTTTCTACATAACAAAATTAGGTCTGATTGGATTAAGTCTCTGTAAAACACTTTTATCTAGTTTCCATGTGTTGACGAAAATGTCTGTTTAATCCATGTGCATTTGTTTTTATTTGTTACTTTCTAGGTTTTGTCAGGGGAAAAAAAGGTCAAAAAACTATGATGAAAATAATTAGTTGACAAATTAACACTGCAAGAGGAAGCTGTGACTAAGATAGTGTCTGTTTGTGTGGAAGAGAGCAAGCTAGCACCACGCAGGGAGAGCATGTGGACATGGAGGCAAGATCTTTGGCCCTCATTTAGGTCCAACTTTCTCTTCTTGTTATGTTGAATTTCCCTGTCAGGCACACATGCTTGCTTTCCCAATATGCATTATGTATGAGCATGACAGAGAGGAAGGCACAGACAGGTTAGGTGTGTGTGTGCATAAGAGTGTGTATGTGCGCTGCGCAGCGCAGTGTGACCGATTGCTTGTAGACCCTCACTTTAAATCCCATTTTAGACAGGTACATGGCTTGGATTGATCCTGAGAGATCGGGAGATGGGAGTGTTCAGGCACATCTGGGATCAAATCTCATCCCCGTGTGTGTGTCCGTGTGTGGCTTGTTGCTCACAGTACTGTATCTCAGTGCTGCAATTTATTCATACAACCTTTACAGCAGGAGGGCTTATTTAAGACCAGCAGGACCCTTACGCCAACACAAGAGGAGGGGTATGAAGCTATTCTGAATGTAATGAAGAAACATGGGCATTCCTAAAGTAACAAAACTTAAACTTTTGAGTCAACAGGGGTTCATACTTTCTTAATGTTTTATATCTTTAGTCTGAGTTACAATGCAAACTCCAATTCCACTTACGTTGTTGTAAAATGTAAATAAAAAAGAATACAATGATTTGCAACTTACTTGCGACATGAATTTAACTGAAATCACCACAGAGTCGAGATATTAATGTTCAAACTGATAAACCTCATTGTTTTTTTGCAAACATTCACTCATTTAAATGATTGGGACAGTTGAGGAATGAAAAAAATAACTGCCTAGCAGGGATGTAACAATGTGAAAAATTTGTATCAATGTTATTGTGACCAAAATTATCACGGTTATCATTATTATCAAGGTATTGTTGCGGTTTGCTCAAAATGTTCAAAAAGTACTTTTACACAGAGTTGACATCATTTAACCCTTTAATATTATAATCACAACACTTCTTTAAACCAACACTATGTAGCTTTTCAATCATAATATAGTCCTTCGATATTCATTGTGATGGTCCACCACTTTACAATGAGTTCAATGAAACCTCTGTCGTGGTCTGGAGTGGTCTGTATCCCTTTCACTGGCGCTATGTAACTTCGAGGTGGATGGTAGGAACCCTGCCACACTAATAAACTACAAGTTTGGACTGCTTTACGGCATACGTCACTTCCCCCGATTCCCAATTTGTTTTAAACACAGAAGTTTCAGCGAAAGCCAATCGCGAAGCTTTAACCATGGCGGAGGCAATAACGTTCGGAAGAGAAAAGTTTTGTCGGAGGATACCAAACAAAGAAAGCGAGAGAAAAACAAGCTGAATGCTCGGACCAGAATAACAAAGGTTCGGCGTTTACTTGCTGGTGTGAAATAAAAGACGAGGAGGGATGTCCGACTACTATCAGGTATGTTAGCAACTAATTTATGACGAAGTTCCTCAAAAAAACTTGACAGGAAAAAAGTACAGCACAACAAATCCAGGACGTACCAGTATGTAGTTTTGTTCAAACCTATTTCAAGTGTGTGATATCGCCAGCTCGTCGTTGTCTTTACTTTTATTCACTTTATCGCTTCAACAGGACGGGGGCGACTTCACGCTAATAAAACCAAGTTGAACTTAGTGATTTTTAACATCGTCATTTAATCAAAAATAAATACATTACCTCGTCGCTATCCATCCTACAAACAGCCGCTGAAGACAGAATACTTTTAGCGAAGTCCTGGCTTCTGTGATTCACATACAAAATAAATGCACGCGACCGGCAGATCTGTATCCTTACGACAGTATGCGCGCGCTAGAGCTCATGGGTAGTTGAGTTCTCGCTCCTGTCAAGCGGAGATCTTCCGTAGTGCTGCTTTAAATGCCCTGTCATTAAATGCCTTTTGAGTACATTTTTTACCCCTCTTCCATGAGAAATAAAAGTTAATAAGTCTAACAAGTATTTGTCATTATTATGCAATGAATGCTTAAACTGTGTGGAATTACAAGAAAAGAAAAAACTGATATGAACTTTAAACAGGACTCTCTTCATGAACAATCGTAAATGAACATGTTCAAAGTTTTGAGACATCCAAAAATAAAAGTAACCTAATTTGCATACACTCACACATTTTAGTTTGCCTACAGCATTAGTGGCCATGTTACATCTCCTTATATTTTTTTTCTTTTATTTAATTATTTTTTGTTTTACTGACGATAGTCCCTGAAGCAGTTAGCCCCCTTCATGACTCTCCTCTGGCCTACCCTCTCCCTGACAGACCTCTTCGACATCTCTTTTAATGTTTACAAATTACGATCGATTAAATCCATAAAACATGAACTTTGACGGAAAAAAGTGGGAAAAAATCTACTACAAAATACGGCGAATATGAAGCAAAAGGCAAGAACACACTCCAGAATGATCCTAATGCTGTTAATTACAAGATTTATACATTATTTAGACAAAAAATACTGATAACCACCTGTAATTCACTCAGGTATGGCTCACTGAATCTTCTCTCTCTCTCTCTACCTCTACAGCTCAGTCAGTTCATTTACTCGAGGAGTTACAGCTGTTTTAACCATGCATGTTTTTCTTTCGCCGCAGCTTCATTTTTAAACAGGGAGACTGTCTTTTATCTGTTTCCCCTCGGCATCCTTGTAAAATAAAAAATTCAACCAGACTTCAGAGTCCGTTTTGAGAGGGAAGGTCTCCACTGTGTCTCTAATTTTTTGCTCTTGCACTCAGAGGACAAACAATGTAAACTCTGCATGCACGCCTTGCGTCAGGCAGCTTAATCAAGGACAGATACATAGTTCAGGCTTTTCCAGTCAAAGAGCAGCATCACCGTGCGTTACTGAGGCAGTGTGGTGATCAAACACGGTATAACGGTAATTTTAATAGGACACGGTAATGATTACCGTGGGAAATTTTACCGCGGTTTACCATTTTACTGGTAACCGTTACATCCCTACTGCTTAGATCATTCCACAGTGAACAGTTTACCTGGAAACAGCTGAGTGTCATGATTAGGTAGAGGAACATCCCTGAAAGGCGCAGTTGTTCACCAGCAAGGATGAGGCAGGTTTCAACACTTTTTTGACATGTATGTGAGATGCAGTTTTAAAACAATGTTTCTCAAAGCACAATTGCAAGTAATTTAGGGATTTCATCAGCTGCAGTTCATAATATCACTGCAAGATTCAGAGAATCTGGAGAAATCTCTACATGTAAGCCGAGAAGCCACAAACCAACTCTGAATGCCTGTGACCTTCTATCTCACAGGCAGCGCTGCATTAAAAGTCAACAGTTCTCTGTAAAGATGTCACCACATTGGCTAAGAAACCTCCAGAAAACCACTGTCAGCTAAGACAGTTCACTGCTTCATCTACAAGCGCAAGTTAAAACCCCTCCGTACAAAGTTATTGATCAACAACACTCAGAAATACAGCTGGCTTCTTTAGGCCTGAGATCCTCTGAGACGGACTAATGCAAAGTGGAAAAGCGTGCTGTAGTCTGATGAGTCCACATATCTAACATGTTTTTGGTAATCACTGATGCCGTGTCCTCCCAGCTAGACAGGAAAAGGACCTTCCAGATTGTCGCCAGGACAAAGTTCAAAAGCCACATCTGTGATGGTATGGGTCTGTGTTAGTCACCATGGCATGGGTAACTTCCACACTAGTAACCTGAGGTCATTATTAATTAGAGTCAACAGTTCCTAAACACTGAAGTGCTGTTAAAGGTTAAAAGAGGAGAAAACATGCCCCTGCCTCAGCTTTTTTTGCACAGAATGGAGGCATGAAATTCAAAAAGTGATTTTTTAAATAAACAAAAGCAATAACAACTCAGATTGTTACCAGCACAAAGTTCAAAAGCCAGCATCTGTGATGGTATGGGGTTGTGTTGGTGCACATGGCATGGGTAACTTGCACATCAGTGGATGCACCATTAATGCTGTAAAGTAGAGGTTTTGGGGCAGCATCCACGTGACGTCTTCTACCTTGAAAGCTTCAACGATAAGTGTCCTGAGTTTCCAAGTGCTTATTAAGTGTTGTTTTAAGGAAAGTCGATGTGACACAGATGCAGACATGACCCTGTCCAAGCTTTCTAATATACAGCAGAAATCAAATTTAATATGAGAGAATATTTGCAAAAATTTATTTTGTATGTATTAGTTTGACTATTTGATTTCTGACGTAGATCTCAGAATTCTGCTTTTATTTTTTTTCTCAGAACTCTAAGATTTAAGTCAGAATTATGGTGTATATTATTTCTTAAGAGGGCCCATTGATAAGAAAAGATAAGTAAACATGGTAAAGTAATAAGCAACTTAGTTTGAAAATAAATTGTTATTTTCAACTCAGAGTGCCAAACAAAATATTATGAGAACTTCTTTAGGGGCAATTTATAACAGGTAATAGACCAAAATTTAGAACAAACATTGTAGTTATAGATAAGTATTATTTACAGTTTCTTTAAAAAACTTTATATGGATTTGACTCTGTGTTTTGCTCATTTGCAGTCTTCATTGCATAAAAAATAAGTGTTGGAGGTTTACAAATTCTTATGAAAGCTACATCGTTGTCTTTTCTCTTCAATGTGATCGTATGGCAGCCTTAAAAACTGCACAGGACACACTGAAGCCTAAACAAAGACGACAGTAGATTACTAATCCTTCACAAAAGTAAACATTCAGCAACTCTTAAAACTTCTTCAAGCAAAACACAAGCAACAGGGAGAAGCATGGTGGTCGCAGAGGGACTCCTCTGAAGCCACAGGAACACCGTCACAGGCGCACGAGCAGACGTCAGTGACTCACCTGGCTGAAGCCTGTTGAGTTTGAAACACGTCCTTGTCCTCAAAGCTCTTCTCTTCTCACAGATTATGATCGTTACGTGATGAGTAAGCCCTCAACAGCGAAGCAGTGGAGGAGTTTTTTTAAAACTAACACCTCCAGCGTCGCCCAGCTCCTGACCCAGCATGCACCTGATGGCTGTGCATCACGGTATGTGCGTTTGATTTGAGCCACTCAAACATTTCAGACGGGTGGCGCCCCAAAAACAGGGACTCATTGTTGGAAAAAAAGTTGGGAAGATTCTTTTTCTTTATTTTTATTTGACTTTATTTATATATATTATTACCAGCAAATGAATATTTCAATAGCACACATTATGGTTTGTAATGATATCAAATCACGGGCTTAAATAATATGGCTATGTAAAGTGTAAAGGCTAAATGTTAAATTGATAAGCAACATTAACCTTAAAGTGCAGAATACATTTTAAATGTAAGAAAGTCCTCAGTGTGTTATTCTGTTATGCCTTAAAAGACAGTCAACTCAAAAAGTGGGATGGAGAAATAGACATAGCTCTAATAATAATAATAATAATAATAATAACCATACTAATAACCATACTACTACTACTACTACTACTAAAAATAATAATAATAATAATAATAATAATAATAATAATAATAATAATAATAAAAATAGAATAATAACAAGTGGATAAGTACGAACTCCAGTCACAGTGAATTTGGGGCATTGTGTGTAGCATAAATAGAAACAAAACTCAATACATTTGCAAGTACTTTTTGACCTCTACTTTCAATTTAATACAATAAAAATGAGATATTGTGACATATATTACCTTATACTGATAAACAATTTTCATTGAACTTGTTTTTCAATATTCACTTAATTTGAATGTAATGCCTGCATCATTAGCCAAAGAGCTTTGACAAGGGTGTGTTTACCTCTGTGATACATCACCTTTCCTTTTAACAACACTAAGCATTTAGGAACTGGGATTCTCTTACATTTTTGCTTGATGTATGACATCAGGTTCTCAACTGTCAGGGGTATCCAAAGTCATTTTTGGCAGACCATAATGATCCACACATTGTCAATGATAGCATAACAACTATTACAGTTTTATTTCAATAGTGATAATAACGAGCCACACATTTTCAATGAGAGAAAGGTCCAGAATGCAGTCAGAATACTCTAGGACCTGCACTCTTTTACTTTGAAGCATTTCTGTTGCAACATGTGCAGAATGTGGTATTGCCTTGCTAAAAATTAACAGGGATGCAAAAAGTATAGGCCAATAGGTTTTGGGGCAACATGTGCTGCCATCAAAGTGGCTTCTTTTTAAGGGATGTCTCTGCTTTGTTGTAAAATCATGTAAGTATTGTTGTTTACAAAGTGGTGAACCTCACCCATGCTTGTGAACAACTGAGCCTTTTGGGATGTCCTTTTTATACCCAATCAAGACACTCACATGTTTCCAATTAAACTGTTCACCTGTGGAATGTCTAGACAGGTGTTATTAAACATTCCTTAACTTTCAATCAGGATTCGATATCATCTGTATGCTGATGGTCATGATTTGGCCAGAGCAACAGCAGCAAAACAATATCAACAACACCACCAAAGCTGACCCCTGTAAGCTATGGGGAAATCACTAAAACAGACTTTAGATGTGGCTGTCATAACATGGATTTCCCTAAAGGGCTGATGGAATTATTGCATTTGACTATGACGAAAGATCATGAGTTTATCATTTATGTGAACCTCATGATACCAGACGGATTAAAATCTCCAGATGAAGTCATAATGGCAGCTTTAGAACTTGAATATCTGAGGGAATACACATATTTTTAAAACAACTTTCAACTTTGGACTGTCAGTGCTTTGCTCAAATGTGCAATTTCATGACAGCAAATCTCTTGCATTTTGTGTTAAAGTAAGAGTTTGTGAGGACAGTGGCTGAAGGAGATGGTGTTCTCATGAAGTGCAGCAGGAGAGTCTGGAAGCCACTGGCACTGCATCAAAGGCTACAAGACGGGGACAGAAAGAGAAGAAGACATGAAAGACGGGGCGCCAATGGAAGAGATGGGGCCTGTGTTACGAGGCATATGGCCGGGTGAGGAGACAGATGTTCCTGTGTTGAAGGCAGAGGTGAGTGCACACACACATCCTGTTGCCTTTGCTACTGCGATCCTCTCATGGGACGAGCAGACAGATGTGCAGGGAGGCTGTGCTGACATGCTGGGGCCCTCAGAGCTCATCCAACCTTCCTCTAATGATTTTCTCTCCTCTCCTTCTCCACTACCAACATCATAACTTTAACAATAATACCCATCAATCTTAAAGTCTGGTCATAGTTAGGGATGGGAATTGATAAGATAGTATAGATACCAGTGATATTAACGATCCTGCTAACCGATACAATTCTTTAATGATTACCTGATTGATTCCTGCAGATTTTCCATGTGGTCAAATGTTGCAATGTCGATTTTCATTGGCAAAAATGTCAAACACCTGTCGCAGCATCTGCTTCTGCAAACTTCTGCTGTTTCCACTCACTTAAGGTTGTGCAGTAAGCACCTTTTGTAAAAAAGTAAGCCACAGTTCTGACCACTACTGAACCCTGTCAGTGGAAATAAATTGATAAGGGAATGTATTAGCAAAACGAGTTACAATATTGATACTTTGATGGAGTTGTTCACGATTCTTAACTGGATCAGCTGGAATTAGTTTTCAATTCCTATCCCTAGTTGTAGTTCTGCCCCAGGATGTATCCTTCCACAGTGCATATACATGTACACAGTGTGCCTTAATTGATGAAAAATGAGTTATCCCATGTTTTATAGTTTTCTTTAGTTTCCACTCAGATCCATTTAATGATTCCAACAGTTTTCAAAGCCAGATATATCCTAAAAGTTTTGATTATTGACTGCAATTGATGTCACTAAGAAAAGGGAGGCCTGCTTTTGATAGCTTTATCTTTTCCATGGTTAGTGCTGCTTATTATGATGGACCATAATGATTCTCAGTCACTTACTGTGCATTTCAACCTCCATGATGCTGTTGCCAAAGCTCTTTATGTTAACCTGACAGTTCACTATGTATAATACAGATTATATATACATATATGTATATATATATACATATATATATATATATATATATATATATATATATATATATATATATATATATACATATATATGTATTATTTACAAAGAAAAACATAGCTGTCAAAGCTTTAAAATGGCTATTATCACCCCAGTTTATAAATCTGGTGCATTAACTGATGCCAGTAATTATAGACCAATATCAATCCTCCCGGTAATGTCAAAAGTACTTGAAAAGGCTATCGCTAATCAATTAATGATCTATCTTGAAAATAATCAGTTTTATCACCCAAAACAATTTGGATTTCATAAAAAATTTTCAACTGAGATGGTATTGTGTCACCTCACTGAGAGAATAAAATGCTCACTTGACAATGGAAACGTGGTTGGAGCAGTGTTTCTGGACTTGAAGAAAGCCTTTGACACTGTAAGTCATAAAATACTTGTTAGCAAATTAAGACATCAATTTAAATTTTCTGCCACTGCTGTTCGTTGGCTTAGCTCATATTTAGAATATCGACAACAGTGTGTTCGCTGAAGGAATTTGAAAACATCTCCTCTGTACAGTAAGACTGGACTGCCACAGGGATCAGTCTTAAGTCCTATCCTTTTTTGTTTATATGTAAATGATTTACCTACTATTTGTACAGACACTGAATGCCAAATGTACGCTGATGATACACTGTTTTATGTCTCAGCAAAGAACCCCCATCAAGCTTTAGAGATCTTAAGCAGACAGATGGTTAGTGTTTCAGGATGGTTACAAAGGAACCACTTAACACTTAATTACAAAAAAAACAGTATCAATGTGCTTTTCAATAAGAAAGAAAGTTCTAGATAAATTTCACATCTCTATTGATGCAAAAGAAATAGATGTGGTAAATGACTTTAAATATTTAGGAGTAACTTTAGATTCTCAACTTAAGTTTGATGTACATATAAAGAAGTTATCTAAAACTGAAAACCAGTCTGAACTGCTTCAGACTTATCAGGTCATGTCTCTCCTTTAAGGCAGCTCATTTATATCTGCATGCCATGGTCCTTTCACATTTGTCCTATTGCATCACTGCCTGGGGCCAGGCCACGGACTCAACTACAAAACCTTTATTTTCACTTTATAAACAAGCTTTGAAAATCTTAGACCAGAAGCCACAAAAATGGCACCACTGCAAAATTATTGAGAAATATAATTTGTTGACCTTTTCTAACTTTATAAAATTATCCTTTCTAAAGTTGCTTTCAAATGCTTAAATGGACTGGCTCCACAAGTGAGTCCCAGAACTTTACAAAGACAGACAGCTGTAGGACAATAACAAAGAACAAAACACAACAAAACTGTAAAATCCAAAGGTGCAGGACAACATTTGGGCAGTCATCCCTCTCAGTGCAAGGCATACACCTGTGGAATTCCTTACCATCTGAAATTAAATCTCAAACAGAGCTTAAAAAGTTCAGTGCAGAAGTTAAACAGTGGCTTAAACAGCAGCAGAAATGTGAACATTAATTTCTCACAAGTAACTATCAGTAAGCTATTTTAATAATCTTTGATGTTAAATGTAACTTGTGTTTTAGTTCGAATTCACTACAACTGTGTCTATTTATTTATGGTATTTATTGACCGTATTCACTGTATTACTCTATTTGTAAAATTGTATCTGTATTCTGCATAATTTATCGTACTGTAAATCCTGACCAGGGACAAAGACTGCAAATTAGCTGAAGCTCCACGTCTTATATACGTTCACATTTTCCCATTGTGGCAATGTTGTATGTATCGTCCCTGTCAAATAAACATTAATAAAAATAAATAAAATAAAAAAAATGTTTCAGGTGATGAATAGCTGTGTGAACTGAGTCACTACATCTTGAATCAGACTGACTGATGGTGGCGACTTTGCCATGTCATATTACCTAAAGCTGTCTTTTAACAGATATGTCATGACCTTCAGAAGCTAATAACTGCCTTGGGGCATATTCTTTTACAAGAACCTCCATATTTGGTTTTTGTTATGCAAACACAAAGATTAAGATTGCATAAGACCTCATTTGGCCTTTTAGGAAGCTGAAACTTTTTTTTAGTATTCTCAGTGGTATCAACCATCAATTTATTCATCTGTTAACTTTCACATTGAGCCTAATTAGCGTGGGTTGCTTTATAATGTTTGTTAGGTTTTAGTGTAGGTCTCTGTGCAGACATTACGATACCTACCAAACAATAAAGTGCTGTTGGAGTTGGCTGAACTATTCCTCTGTGTTTTATCTTTATGGAGTTTCCAGGTTATGAGTCATTGGTTGTTATGTTGTTTCCTTTGAGACTGAAGCTACTGAAAGTAGCAACAATGTTTAATTCCCCCAATCTTTGGAAAAATTATAAAGTGTGGACAATAAAAACAACATTTTCCAGCGTATTAAAGAGATATTCATCAGCCAGCTTCTCCAATGTGACTATAAGCCAATACATGCAGAGGTTCTGCTCCAAAACAGCTGCTGTAGTTCATGAGTGACTCCCTTTTTTGTGCATGGATGTTATCAGGAAAAGTTTGACCATTACTTATGAAGTAAAGATCATTCTTTGTCCTTGGGTCTCCTCTCCTTTTAGTCTGTCCTTTCTGTAAATATGGACAGATGAGCTCCGTGTCAGGTCCCAGGTGTTTGTCCCGTTTTTCCTCATTTGCTCTCAGGGGATAGAGGTCATTGCTAACACTGCTATAAATCACCTTGTATGTTGTTTGTCTAAGAGTGTGTTTTCGTGTGTCTCTGTGTGTAAAAGATGTGAAGGAAGATTAGAGATCCAGAGAGAGAGAAAGAGGGAGAGGGAGAGGGAGAGAGAGAGAGAGAGAGAGAGAGAGAGAGAGAGAGAGAGAGAGTGAGAAAGATGTGATTAAGGTCCAAGGAGATGATGAAGGTGGGACAGAAAGTGGCTGGACTTTCAGGGTGCGGTTGATTGTTGCACTGTGACATGCTCCACAGTTTAAGCATATTATAAAATGTAAAAATATTTACAGCTTTAATGGCTGTCAGTAGGCCCATTTTTTCTCATTCATCTGTGGGCTTTATATACAAAAGATGTGTGATTGAAACAATGTTGTACTTTTGTCTTTAAACTGCCAACAGGTGGAGTTCCCATGGCAGCAATCCCTGGGGCTGAAAAAGAAGGCCCATGCATAAGTGCCACAAGCTGCCGTACCCTCGAATGCCCTCTTGACGCCTAAATCAACACTATTACAGCCTGGTTCAAAAAAGGCTTCAGTCTACATGTCCTCCTAAAAATAAGTTTTGAAACATTATTTCGGCAAATTATTTTATCCACTTCAATTTAAATATCACTGGGTATTGTATTTTATATTATTTTATGTCACCTTTACAATGAGCTACAACTTGTATGGATTGTTTTTTCTGTAATGAAAAACACAGCTAAACATGTGGGTGGTGCCCTCACAAAAATGTGCTGAAGTTCCCTCTTCTCCTGGAAGAAAGCCAACTGTTCCTCAGTAAAGCAAGTGTGAGAAACTGGTCTTTCTTGTGACGTTGTCCAGAGATGCCCACTTCATAATCTGTCTTTGATTTCACTGGTCTAATTGAACATGGTCTCAAGTTTTGAAATGGTATCAGGGCATTTTATAACTTAAGTGTGGTCCTCTGTGTACTTGAACACCAGCTTTCAGTTGCAAGGGATTTTTCACATTTTTGGGGGGCATTACCCACATGTTTAGCTGTGTTGCTCAGTCCACAAATGCACAGTCCTCAAAAGTTGTACTCTATTGGAAAGGTGACGAATCAGGCTTTCAAGCAACATAACATACAATACCATTTGGTATTATTAAAGGGGAGAAACAATCAACTAAAATAACATTTCCAATCTTTTTCTGACATGCATATTTTAAGTCCATCATGGTAACATCTCATGGACAGTGTTTGGAAAGTTAATAACCTTTCAAAAATTTGCAAAGTAACTGCTCTGTTACTCACTCTGTCATATTCATTGCAGGTCAGTCAAAGGCTTAGACCCTGTCTATGGAGACATACAAATCCAGCTTCTTTTAGGAATGGGAATTGATAAGATTTTATTAGTACCAATGCTGTTAGCGATCCTGCTAATTGGTCCAATTCTTTAACGATTCCCTTATTGATTCCAGCAAATTTTGCATGTGGGCAAATGGTCTGATTTTCAGTGGCAACAATGCCAAACGTACTTCACAGCAACTACAACTGCAATAGTTGTTATGCTAATTATGCTGCCTATTAAAAGCACATTTCTGCTCATTACGATCATGCTAACAAACTAATGCCTGCTCCACACAAAACAACTGCTGCAGTGTATGAAGTGTCTGGTGAAAAGTTTAATGGCATATTTTTCACAGCAAGAGACTGTTAAATAAAGCAAGGTGAAAATAAGAAGAACTTTAAGAAGAATGGCAAGAACAAAGAAGAACAAAATCAGCAATGCTGCAAGGCTTTAAAGACAGAGAGGCACCAAATCAATGCACCATTCTTAACAGGAGCTTTAGCTCTTGAATCTCTGTTGAGTTGTTTATTAGTTCACCAAAAAAATATTTCAAAAATTGGCTTTTAGCGACATCTAGTGTTCAGATTTTGGAATGAGCCCATCTCTTACTAAAACATCACATCACTAAGGGACAAGAGCCGATGAAGACCAAAAGGGATCGTGGACAGGGCATCATCTACAAAAGTCTGGAGGTGATGTTTTTTTCATTCATATTTGTTAATATTCTTTTTATAGATTATGGGTCAATTAAAAAGATGATTATAGGTTTTGTACATTTTGGTAGACTTGTATTCAAAAATCATGTTTCCTTCTTTTTGTCCCCCAAACCCACCAGTAGACAACATGGCGGATTATTCTGTCACCCTCCATAAAGGGGAGACCTGCAGTACATAAATATAAAATGCTTTTTCTTACTCAATAAAAAGAAAAAAGTTTTATGGGGATGATTGCACACTTATTTCAAAGGAATTAACATACAAATAGAAACATTATATCCTATACTCACCGTTTCTGTTTGACATAATTCTGCCAACTTCTACATACTACACCTGTAAGCATCTGATTAATCAATATAACTTAGTTTAAGTTCATGTAAGGTGATAATGAATGAACTCTAACTCCAATGCATCTAAATAACCAGGTAAGTTGTGCCTTTAAGAGGCTGATAAATTATAGCATCCAGCATTAATCACTCACTCATCAAGTGATTATTAATCATCCAGTCTGTTTAGTTCAGCTGTAAAAGGCTTAAAGATAATGAACCTGACAAAGTCATCTGAGGTTAAGAGACACTCTATATGCATGTTTCCCCTCTGCAGCAGTAAACAGGCATAATTAAAGATATACATTATACAAACTCCCTGAAGTGTGATGAGCTTCTCTGATGCTTTAATCTAGAAAACCTTGCATCCCCATCAGCACCCTGGAGGTGAGGTACTGCTGGGCACCCTGTATGATAAGCATTACATTATCAGAGATTACAGATTATGAAAGGCTAGTAAAGAATACCTCCATCTGGGAAAAACAACCAGCTTACGACAAGTAAACATGGCGCCAACATGTTGTGTCAGACTGAAGCTTGGGAAGAGATTAAATGTTTGGGCTAGTTTAGGTCACATACCTTGACCCTGCATGTGATGTGGAGCATTGAGAAAAATAATGTCCTAATCTTCTCTGTTACTATAACCAGGGGATGTGGGTCAGGGTTACACAAAGGTTTAAGCCCATCACATGCAACTACAACCACAGAACTACTGATTTTAGCTTCATGGTCAGTTTGACAGCAGTTATTTGGACTGAGTTTAACTGAAGTTCAAGCAGAATCAAGGCACTATGACTGGCCACTGGGGGGCAGCACATTATTCTAAAGAAAGAACCATTAGACATAAAAAAAAACAAGAATAACATACAGGCAACCAAAAGGGACAGCTGAGCTAAACCTTAGGCAAATATCTGATGTTGAGTTTAAAGCAAGGAGCTGAGAGTGATTATAAGAACAATTAGACTAAATCAATTAGTTAGCAAACACAAGAAAATGACAAACCAGATTCCAATGAAGCGGGAGGTTGCATATTTAGTGGTCACACTGATAAACTTTACTGTTTTAAGTTAGTTGGTTTGTTTTGTAAATATTCTTTTATTTTTAATTAAATACATGCAATGCATTCCAAAAAAGGTTGTGACAGGGGCACTGACAGTGCTTAAAAAAAAAAAAAACACCTCTCTGGAACATTCCACAGGTGGACAGGTTACCTCAAAACAGATGAGTGTCATGATTGAGTATGAAAGGAACATCACTTTCATACTCAAGAACAATTCAGAAAATCATTTTGAGTCTACTTAGACTGATACTACTGCAATAAGTAAAAGCAAAAGCCATATATCAAAAACAGCCAGAGACACCACCAGCTCCCCTGAGCCTGAGCTCATCTGAGACAGACTGACACTAAGAGGAAAAGTGTGCTGTGGTCTGAAATGTCCACATTTCAAATTGTTTTTGGAAATCATGGATGTTTGTCCTGCAGGCTTAAGAGGAAAAGGACCATCCAGACTGTTATCAGTGCATAGTTCAGCAACTGTGATGATGTTATAGGAGTGGGATGTGTGTTAGTGCCCATGGCATGGGTAGCAACATATGCTGTCATCCAAGAGAAATGTTTTTGATAGAAGTTCCTACTTATTTCAGAAATACAGTGCAAAGCCACATTCTGCGTATGTTACAACCAGTGCCACCCCTCCATGTGCTGTACGTAGGGCCCCACAATCCACGGGGGATCCCAATTTCCACAAGAGGACACATTCTCCGCTGTCTGATGCAGCCACGATCAGCTCTGTAGAGTGCAGGCCTGATATTTTACATTTAAAGTGTGGCTGTTACTGTTGTTGTCTGTCTGTAATGCCATTTTGTAGTGCAGCCAACGCACGTGAACAGTTGATCTAAATGCCTCCGGAATCACTCGGCGTCTTTGGCCGCATGCTCTTGTGTGTGTGCCAGAGAGCAGGCGCAGACAGATGCGCATCGCTGGGACAGTGAGGGGTTATCACTTACTTTGTGTGATTTTATAATTTAAACGGTGTCTTGATAGCTCATGTGCACTGTCAAAGTGAACACAACACCTTAAAAACTGACGAGTCAGCTGTTTGATAAATCAAAACTCAACACTCTTCATCAGTCCAGCTCTGACCCTCTGTTTTCACTCACTGTTTTCTAAATGATAAATTTACCCTAAGGTAAAAACAGGCTAGGGGTGGCCCTGGTTGCAACAGTGTAGCTACTTCATCTGCCCTCCATCATGAATCACAAAACACAACATCAAAGGCCCAAGACTTTTGAATAACTGAGGTTTTACATCTATGGAATGGGACAGAATTCCACCAATTAAACTTCAACTATTAGTGTCCTCAGTTTCCAACCACTTATTGAGTGTTGTAAACACAGCCCTATGCCGTATATTTTGGAATGTGTTCCATGCATCAAATTTAAAATGAGCAAAACATTGGCAAAACCCCAAGAGTTTATTAGTTTAAGAATTTTTTTGACTCTGCAGTGTATTAGCATGAAGGTCCAAAATGTTTTTTAAAACACTGTATTATGTTTTAATTTTCATTTTACTCAACATCCCAACTTCATTGAAATTTGGGTTTGGACTGAAGATTAATGGGCATAGTCTTTGTGTGTGAGGGTATGTGTGTGCACTATTAAGTTTAGAAGGACAGAAATAGATGGGAGATCCTGAGTTAAACCTCCCATGCGGGACTATCTCACCAGTGAGTCCCGGCGGGATCGTTCCTGCAAAATCCAAACATACGCACACACATTCACATAAACGTAAACCTTAGCAGCCTTCCTTGGATTTATTGCCCCTATTTATATCTGTTAGAGCTGTGTGGGAGAACGGGGGAACAGCATACGGAGGGTAATGGGGCAAAGGGTAAAAAAACAGAAGGAAGCTAAAACTGAGACATAGGCCTGACGAAACAAAATTTGACAAAGGAGAAATAGTTCTAGAAAGATGGATGAGGACCTGTGACGAGGCCTACAGTATTGTTGAACAGCTGAGATCTTGAGGAAACTAGATGACATCCTCTGTTGCCATGACAACTGCCTCCACGTGAGTGATCAGTAGGTCCCATGCTCTCCCTCCTCGCCCACACAGATAGGGAGAGGAGTCACACATGCACAAACACAGTCACAGACACGACTCTCCAACATGCCCTCAAACTTCCACGCTGCCTGGCAACATACCTCTCATCCGCCCACCTCCGTCCCCTCCGTCCACCCACTCTCCAGCCATCCATCCATCCATGAAGTCTGCTTTCCCACACATCAACATCTTCTCTTTGTAGTACTCCGTCTGTGGACCTTCTGTCTGGAGTCAGTCTGTTATTCAGGGGTTTAAAGATGTGCAATAAAACAACTAAAATATAGGTTGATGTTTGTGAAGATGTTACACAGAGGCATGTTATGTATGCTGCAGATTTTGATAAGCAAAAATGAAGAAGTTTTAGCAGTCACTCATCATAAAAATTACACTCTCAAACTAAACAATAACAAGACGATGTAAAGAGACCTGCTGTCAACTCCATCCAGCTTCACTCCTTGTTTGGAATTGAGAAGTTTCAGAAAAACTTCAATCTCTATCAAACTTAGATAGGGGCGTCGGTGGCGCAGTGGGATAGTGTGCTTGGTCAGTGATCGGGAGGTTGCAAGTTAAAGCCCAGCTCTGGGCCACACATGGCAATGTCTTCTTGAGCAAGACACTTAACCCTAAGTTGCTCCCACTGTCGGTGGTGCTTAAATGGGCATGAAAGGGTGCAAATGTGTTAGAGATACAGATGGAAAACTAACATAGAAACTCTGAACCATCAGTGAAGTGAATGTGAGAGCGAATGGGTGTGAATGGGTTGGTGTGACCTGCGGTGTAAAGCAGCTTTGAGTAGTCAAAAGACTAGTAAAGCACTATATAAGCTCAAGTCCATTTACCATTTTACCATTTAAAATGAGTTGAATTAAGAGGATCAGGTATGTCAGTGGTTCCCAAACTTTTCACAGCCTGTAACCCTACAGACACTTGACCTTTAGCCATGTACCCCTTACTCTTCTGCACTTAAAGCAGCTAGAAAAAGAAATGTGTCTGTAAGCCAACCACCACCCCCGCCTCCAAAATTTAACATGCATGACATACAAATAAAATCTCTTAAAGTGAATTATTTCTGACAAAATAGATTTGCTTATCAGCAATGTCAGTGGGCAACACCAGTTCACGATTGAAAAAGAAATGTACATTTCTGGAACACATTCAGTGATGAACTTGTAGCTGTTACAAACTCACCATATCTTTAATGAGAACTCTGTTTAACTGAACCTATGTTACTACAAGAATCTTGGATGATTCAGGACAGAGTTCCTTCTCCAAAATGCCTCACAAATCCATCCTGCAGCTTCTCTGACAACACATCAGGCCTTTATCAAAGCTCACAATACAACATACGTGCATTTGCCAGTTTGAACTTTAACTACTGTAACAACTGTTTAAAACCCAACAGGTATTTGCGTATCCCCTACATCACTTTGTGTACACCCAGGGATATGAGTACCCAAGTTCGGGAATCACTGAAGTGTGTAATTTAAACTAAGACAATGTTGAATTTAATCACTGAATAAAATTATGTTTTTCCCCTTGTTTATTTTGCATTTTTCCTCATGCTTTAAAGTTTGACTTAGCACTAGCCTTTATTGAGTTTTATTCCCCCTTTGGTGTGCTTTATGTAACTTCTCAACATGATAGAGTACTTATATGCACAAAAATGTGGACTTATTTCCCTCTCCCCCGTTTATGGAGCCAGTAACTGCCTGAAATGGATCTTTCCCTCAGCCCCCCAAAAGGACAACTATTTGGCAAGTATTTGC